>JACAXG010000018.1:8573187-8727008 GCA_018881555.1 Amblyornis subalaris | reverse complement strand
AAAAAAAAAAAAAAAAAAAAAACACAAAAACCCCAACCTTTTAAACCTTTTAAAATTAAATAAAAGTTCATAATGAGCAGGGAAATGAAAATCCGTCCATTATCCACTGATCCTTACAACCAAAAGGCGCTATAAATAGCACCTAATAAAAGGCCACGAACAGTGTCCTCTGGATTCTGTTTCTGAAGCAGAAAAACAGAGATGAAGCAGCAGTTGAGCTAGATAGAGAAATCATGTGAACAGGACTCATAAGATTAAATGCAAACCAATTTGATGTTTAAACAGAATGTATGGCATCAATTCTTAAGTGAAATAATAATTTGGAGTGATAATAAGTATCAGAGAGATGACTAATCAAACTAAACAGTCTAAAAAAGTAAGTTAGTAACTGCAGTAGTGTTTTTGCTGTCAGATCACCATAAGAATCTATGCAGGTCTTACCATTATTATGCTAGAATCATGACTGAAATTTCTTAGCTACTCAGCAGGCACCAAGAGAATGATATACAATGAAGGAATTGCACTTCACAAAACTTTTGACAAATAACAATATTCTGAGGTTGGTATGTGCTTTGAGTATAACTGCCTACATTTCAGTAAGATTAAATTTTTATTAAAAGACTTTTTCCTCCTTTTCTTTCTTACTGTGAAAATTCACATACCCTACTGTTGTGAGACACTTCTTTTTATCAGAGAAAAAATAAAAAGGATTAAGAAAAAATGACCTAAATAATAATAATAATAATTTACATTTACAATAGCAAAAGATGCATTTTGAAAAGTATTTTTATCGCAACTGTCTCTACACAGCCCAGTTGAGATTATGCTAAGCTTTATATTTTGCAAATGGTGAGATATAAACCTGATCCTAAGAGTTTGTGGAATAAGTAAGAGGTACCAGGGACTACAGTAAGTCTGTAAGTGGCAGCTACCAAGTTTCTGTTAGAGATATCGCTTCTACTGCTGGCTTCATGTAGACAGTATTACAGAGGGTTCAAATTATACGGTCCTGACTAGAACAGTCTTAAAATTGATTCCAGGATCCTAAGATAGTTAAGATGAGATAATTAAGATGTATCAAGAAAACAAAACAAAAAAGAGGAAATAGAGGAGGCACATGTACCCAAGTAGGAGATGTGCATATGCACCACGAGCCCTCTATTCACACTCTCACACATATTTGGGTACTGCTATACCCTGGGCACTTAAACCTAGGGCTAAACCAAGATTCTTTTGCTCTGGGAAGGCTCAAAAGGCGAATATTCAACCAAATATTCTCAAGAGGTAAAAAACACACAAAAGTTTACTGGCAGAATATAGAAAATTAAGGAACATTGGCAAAAGAGCAAATGGTACACAACATCACTTATCCCAGCATAGACTTAGCCCATTAAATGTAGAAAACCTTATAACCCTTTCAATGTTATGTTCCGTGAGAATAAAGTTAGAAAAAGAAGAATAAAGGGAGGAAAACAGAAAGATAGGAAAGATATAGAAAAACAGACATAGCTACCAACTCCTGGGTTCCAGCAATGTCATGCTCCAGGGTGAAGGTAGAGTGAAAGAAAGAGAGACTAGCCTCATGGCAAGGCTTCTTAAAGCCTTGGCCCACCCTGGGCCCTCCTCCCTTCCAGTGTCTCGGCCACTCAGGGACTGGTTAGGTGACACTGAGGGCTGTTTCCAGTGTCCCTGGATTGAGGGGGCTGGTGGTTATGGAGGCGTGGGCCTACCAAAGCAGGGCCCGATCAGCCCCCTTCCACACACTGCAAGMTCCCAAAGATGTCTCTAAATAGACCACCCTTTCCAGTCTCTGACAGGTACCCTGGGTACTCCTGCCACTTCCCATTGCCTGCAAATCAGGGGAACCGAGAGATCRGGACCCTGCCAAGTGCCACAGCACACACCCACAGATCAGTTCAAACGTAACCTCAGCGACCAGCTCAATGTCAGACAAAAAGTTAGGGAACATTCTGGAGAAGAAACAAAGATTCCTAGCTCCTGGCCAAAAGACAGTACAGATTTATATTGTGAAAGCTGACTGAGGAGAAAATGAATATGCAGTTTAGGAGCATCACAAAAGTATGTGGAAGAAAAGGACGCCCTACCACAATCAGTGTGTTACCAAATGCCCAAGCAGGCTCTGGCTGTACTTTGCAAGGAATGTTATACTACTCCCCACCTGCCCCAGTAGATCTACCTTCTCATCAATAATAAAGAATTCGMTTTTCCCGAAAGCCCAGGCAGACTAGAAGTAAAACATCTTTGTGTGTACTCAAAGATAAAGCAAGCACTTGTAGCTTTCGCTGATTAGCAATTACAAGATTAGCCCTGGGAGGAAAAATTCTGTAAGATTTACAACTGGAAAGCACTTTTATAGGCCTTTGTGGACCATCTGGTAGAATGTAACAGAAAACTATGCTTACCTCATAGAATTCTTTGCTGGCATTTTCAATTACATCTACGGCTTTTTCTGTCAAGGATCTCTCCATACATTTTGCTGACACTAAGATTCTCTGGATGAAAGAAGGAGCTCTGCACTCATTATAATGGACAATTTCTCTCCACTCTTTCATTCTATCATTGTAAATGAAGTGACACTTAAAAAGGACATTTTGGGCCATTTCCTGGCAGGACATTACGTAATTCTGTTCCTTCCTTAACCTATAGGGCAACACGCACCACATATTAAATATGCCCAGAGCTCCTCTGCTGTCCTCTTTACCAGTCTTCAAAAAAAAAATCTAAAGGCATAGTTCTGCCATGTTGTGTCATAGAACAGCAGACTATTGCAAGATAGCCTGTATTTTGCAGTATTCAAAACTCTGCTTTCTCCACTCATTCAGACTAAAGCCTTTCCTTCCTTCTCCCTGCATGACAGACTCTCACAGGAGAACCAGTCTGGCACAGCAGCACCATGAAAAAGGCATCATGATAGATTCTCCATGATGTAAATTAGAGTGTTSCAGTCCAATCACATCCCCATCAAGGTCCTCCGATGAAACCTCCCACTGAGATAGAAGCGATTGGATTTCCATCTGTGTGTCTCTTGCTGTCAGTGGCTATTGTTTAAGTAAACATTGGTTTGTATTACTTTATTTTTTTCATTCAATAAATGTTGATGCCTGGTTAAAAGGAAAGAAAATTACTGTATTAAATGACTAGTATTTTCAGCATCTTGTGATGTAAATTGCTAATTTAAAACCCAAAATATTGTTAAAGTGTCTTTATTTAATAGTAGACGATTGCAAGCTGTAATTTGCAAGCTGTAGTTGCAGATGGCAATGTTTTTCTCTCTTTTCAGCAGTACAGTAAAGTATTTACTGCAGTGATCTGCAGACAATGACATACCAACTGCGAAAGAAATGCTCAGGGGTAATACAAACTATCAGGATTCCCATGAGGTCCAGCATGCAAGGTACCTGCAGCTAAAGCATGAAATTTAAATACCAATTAAAATGTTAAAATCTCTTACATGGTCTCAAACAACAACTCCTCACAACGGACAATTTTAGTACGTTCAATTGCCAAGTATGTTTCTAACACAAAATAACAACTCTTGTTTTCTTTCCTGATTTTTAATCCCTTTAGATTGAACACACTTATTTTCCAATTCAGACCTGGAGGCCCAAGACTGGATTTGAAACAGACAGCCACCATCTGGACCACATGAGCAGAAAGGGTTATATGTGATCTGGCACATGTCTAGCATACTGTTTCACTTTTTGTACATCAGGACATGCCAAAATACCATGAATGTATTAAACAAAAGCTTTGCCTTTTATTTAATTTTGTTAAACAACTAATAAACATTTATTTTTCTAGAGAAAAATTATTTAACATCATCTATTTAATAGCATTGTATGAAACATTTAAATACTGCATTCTGTAGTGCCATCTAGGGGATTTAAAACCTGGAATAAAGTGCTCATCTGACAAAAAAAACAATAAACACTAAGAAATCGGCTACGACTGCCAAGACAATTTCTTATGTATATCTAGTGGTTTGGATTACTTTTTCCTGCTACAAAAGGAATATTTGAACAAGGTCCRTGTATAGTGTCACATCTGTAGAATCCATAAATAGGAGAGGATATATTGTTCTATGCTTCTCCTTTATGGCCAAATAATTCACAAAAGCAATCTTAAAAAAAATCCAAAATAAAATCAGTGTCATGCTCTGAAATGGGATTTGGAAAAAAATTCTAGCCTTAGTTTAGCTACCAGAAAGTATATGGGAATTTTTTTGCACTACAGATATTTATAGAAAGATCAGACATGTTATTGTATAAAATTATAGGAAAATGAAATAAAACAGGAGAGCTACTAGCATTTTCTTTGATACTCAACTTCATTCAGATTATTATTTTTCTTAAGTTTCCTGAACCAGATGGCATTACATAGCAATTTCCAATGCACCACTGAAGAAATTGTTAGAAATTATTAATTTTGTATCATATTGATAGCTAGAATGATCTATAAGCCCTTCAAATATTGCATTTTTTCTTCTTACATTTGCGTTTTTTCTTCTTACAGAAACCAACTCTAACAAGTTCACACATTAGATAAGTGATCACTCAAAAGGGAAATGCAGACCAAAAATCAGACTATGTAAACCAGAGAACTACAAGTCTACCTTCTCTCAGACGACAGACACGGTCCATTAGTTCATACCGATACATAAAAAGAGATATCTCTGGATCATCAACAGGCATCAGCTGCCAAAACATCATTGACATCAGTGAATAATTTACACAGGTAGAGAACCTACCTACACTTACATGATCTCGCATTTGTTCATTGTCCCAGTAACAGATCAGTTTCCAACCATCAGGATGAGAGACAGGACCATTTACTTTATTTTTGAATTTCCAAACCTCACGTTTAGACATTCTACCATGAAAATACATACATTAAACATTTGCAATTATGTGCTGAAAACTATTTGTTCATAAGGGTAAGATTTGAAAAGCACCTAATAAGTGTCCTAAAAACACATATGACATGGCTTTTGACACAGCTTTTATTTGGAGCTATTTTAGTCAGTAGTCAGCCTTTGATCCTGAAAGAAGCTTCCATATTCAGCTGGCTGCCTCCAGCTCCCCCCTCCTCTCACTGCAAACTCCTACCTAGATGCATTATCCTTTACATCCTCCAGCCACACACTCTACATCATAAAGTAATATACTCCTCCCCTCTCACCTCCCCAGCCCAAGTTCCCGTGTTTGCTTCCTCACATTTTTTATCACATTGCACCAACCCAGTGCTACACTCTGTGCCTGCCAAGGCCTCTACCCTGTGATCCCACTTGGAAGGACAAAGCGCAACAGTTCCTCAGGTACTTGAGAGTGCGTAAGGGAGSAGGCAGTGGACACACGCTATTACTACACGTCTTCTGATCAACCGTAACTGKAGTTTATTGGGCTCTTGCCCTATGCAGACCAACAGGTATATCACAACTTATTGAAAGAAGAGGCAGAGGCTCTGAATGTGTGTTCCTGTGGGAGATCATTCTACTATCTGTAAGTAGCCCACAGTGCTTTAAAAGGGATTTATAAGGGATGATGCTGTATCTGAAAGTATGATTCTGCTAAGTGATGTTAGATTTGTTGCACCTCCACCAGCAGCTCCAGCTCAGGATCCTCTTGCCCAGCTGCTGGAGCCCAGCCCAGTGCCTGGGCACCCCTGGTTTTTGCCCAGCCTGAGGGACATGGCTACTGCTTTCCTGACTACAGTTTCGACTAGTAGCAAAGCTGGACATATGTCCCAGAGCCACACACAGGGACACAGAGGACACTGACACGGCTGGTCACACAGGCTGCCACAGACAAGGTGCTGTCTTCAACAGCACCTACACACAGAGCTCATAAAACACAAGCCAGACAGCCAACTGCCCTTCTCCTCTTCAGCTGGTAAAGAGGAGGTCACCAGTGCAGGCATACACACAACAATCTCTAGATTCACAAGCACACACATATTCTCAGTTCCCTCAGGTACAAGCACAGCACTCTGTACATCCAGCACCCAGATCCCCTACTTGCTAGCTACTCCAGCTTGATGCTCACTAGCAAACACACACACTCACACACTCATCCCTCATGCACTTCACATTTGCAAGTCCCCCTGGATGTACCAGCACAGACCTTCTGCCCACCTAATGCCCTGCCCAGACTTGAGGCCCCCTCCTTGCTGTCCGGACCACCTCGAGGTTTGCTAACAAAACCCCCACCCCTCACACACACCTGGTTTGGGCAGATTGAGCAGCAGTTGGCACCTGGCATACAGGCTGTGACCCACAGTCCTGCTTGAGCTGCCAGTGCTGAGCTCCTCACTTTCCTCTCTCACACCACTGCCCCCTTCCCCCGAGTAGCTGGGAACACACAGTGTTCCTGGCTGAGAGGCTGGAAGTTAAAGACCCACACTCACTCCAAGGGATGGCACAAAGGCCCCTCTTGCTCCAGTAGCTGTCAGAACAGGCACCCTCACTCCTGGCCTGATTCCAACAGCTGGCACAGAACCCACTGACACACACACAGGTCTCACCCTGACTGGCACTTAGTCCTTGCAACACACACGGACAGAGAGCAAGGACACACAGCGAGATAGCCAAGAAAAGATTTAATAAGACATAAGAAGACAGGACATACTGCAGAGATGAGGTGCAGGGCTTGGTCAGACAATGTAYTGACCTGTCCTGTTTTACAAGCGAACAGTCTCCATCCCCTGCAGGTTCCCCACGGGTTTGTACTCATCTATCCATCCTTGGCCACCTCCTGATCCAGAGTTCCCCTGGTTTACAATTTTATCAGCTGCAAAGTGTGGGTTGATCTTCCTGAAAGTGGCATCTGTGGTTCCTTGATAGCCCACAATTAGTGTGAGTGGTGAGGTCTGTGTTTTGTCACTGTCTCCATGTTTGCTTTATCAGGTCTGGGTCTTGGTACGTTTTGGTTTCTGGCTTCCTCCTTTTTCCCTTGGATTCCTAACCGACAAGGTCCCTGATCAGATCTCCAGATTATCTCCCTGGAATAAACATTCTGACACTCTCACAGGTCCCCATCAATTAGTGTGATTGATCAGTTTTGGTTCCCATCACTGCCTCCCTTATCATTCGCTTGTCAGCTTTGTGTCCTTCTATGTTCTTGTTTATGGTTTCCTCCTTTTCCAATTATCCCTTGGTGCTGGAAAGGTCCTTGACCAGATACCCTTAAAGCATCAGACACTCTCCTGCACACAACCTTGCACACACCCTTCCATCCTGTGAAAAGGCGTACCAGAGGGTGTGCCTTCCCCAGGCTGGCTGGTGCTTCTGACCCACCTGCCTATTTCTCCACAGTTGCTTTGTGGAACTGTTTCCATAGCTTACTGTTTCCTTTATAGCAGTGGTGACCATAGATGGAATAGTGCTAATGGAAGAAGTATCATCTCTTTTTTTTTTTTTTCAATGGGCACAGAACAACTACAGAGAATATAGCACAGAAACAGAAGAACAGTCAATACGTTTGAAATTTTCCAGCATACAGAACCTGAACTGGCTTGAAAACTCTGAATGAAATAAAGTTTGAAGCAGTGTTGATATAGAAAAGGATGCAAAATACAGGCTTTACAACAGCAATTATTTTTTAGGATAACAATCTRTTCACATAAAACACCATCTATATTTAAAATAAGAAGTCACAGGAGATCAGGGGAATTACAAAGCAATGAGACTTACTGTGGTTTCAGAGAAAGTAATTAAGAGCCTAATTAAGGACAAAACCATACAAAAACAAAAGTAAAGCTTGATGGGGGAAAAAACAGCAAAGCTTTCACAAGAGAAAGCACTTTTTCCAACCTTGATATATTTCTTTGAGGCAATAAACTCTCAAACAAGATTTTGTGGGCCAAACTCACAGAGGAACTTGAAAAAAGCAACTAACCCATGGAAAGGACAAATTTTGCTTCACAGTAGTATAAGGTAATGTACCCAAGCAGTAAGCTGACAGGCTGGAAAATTAGATCTTACTTCACCATAACCAGATTGTTCACCCAGTATCTGATAACCAATAATAAAGTAGAAGCTTAAGGCAACTCTAATTGACTTGCTATACTTTGCATGACAAAACTGACATTTAAGGTATCTATAGCAGTATGTAACTGCTAGAACATCCCTATATGGGCAGTCATGAATTATACATTATGTTTTAATTTTTGCTATATGGAAAATATAGGGGTAGCAAGAAGTTACATATCTGGTCTAGTGTCACAGTAAAAAAATGTCAGTTTGGAAATAACACCTCGGTCTCCAGATTACAACAACTGTATTCTTACTTTTCTTTACAGCTCTATACTGATAGTAAAATATGAGGTGTGAGGCTGGAAACTCACTGGAGCTTCCAGTGTGTTCCTATAAAAGACTGTAAGAGACCTCATGGGGTCAATCTAGATTGACTGAACAGGGAATGCTTTTGAAAGATACCAGGGAGTAAAAGCAGAACATGATTTTGATGGACAATCAAGAGACCAGAATTGTGCAGGCAATTTAGACACATGCACTGAATTCTCTACCCCTGACTACAGGAGGTTCAAAGCAAAAGCTATGCCCAAGAATATATGGCAGTTCAATAACATCCATGTAGAATATCCACTCTGAGTTTGATCATTTGCTTTTTCAATTAACATTTTCCAACCAGAATTTTCAGTCAATAAGATTTCTGACAGGCTTAAGCTGTATTGCTTCAGGGAAAATCAAAATTTCAGGAACTCACAGACAACACAGGACATCCCTGATGAATGGGAAATCCTGGAGGCTCATCAAGGGTAGACTACTGCACGTTGCTGCTAGGGATAATGGCACAAGGAAGACACGGACAGAAGTCAAAGTGGTGTTCCCTTCCGTCCTTCTGGACAAGGGGAGAGACTCAGATACCAATAGACATATGCAGCAGCAGAACAACTGGGTGCATACCTGAGTCACCAACAAGGCTTTGTTTTCTTTCTTCATAGTGCACTAGGAGACAGACATGGTGAGCTAACAAGGAGAGCTTTGAACTAGGGGGTCTACATCCAGCATTAAGCTAGAAAGCAGTGTCTATGGAGAAAGTCTGCATGGGAGAGGGCTGCAAAGCCACAATACTGCTTCATGTGCTTCTATACTAATGCTCACAGCTTAGACAGAAAACAAAACGGAGAGCCAAAGTTATCTTGGTAGAGGTAAACAATAACACAAGATGCAGCCAACAGTAAAAGAAGCTGCAGCTTGGGAGGTTCAGGCTGGACTTCCAAAGCACTCTTCACTGGCAGTGCAGCACTCAGTAGTCAGTAGATTCACTGAGCTGCATAAGTGTACTAGAGGACTTCTGGGCATTCTTTCCAAACAATTCTTCTAGGATTCTGTGATACATTTAATGTGGTCCATCTGCTAATTTGAATTTAGTCTACAGGACAGGACTAGTGCTCTTCTGAAGACAAACACCCCAAAACTAAAAAATGTGGATGTCAGCTTCTCAGCATCATTTTGCCCTACAAATCTGCTCTACTGTATTGCACTACTTTCTAAAATAGACATAGCCAAAGAAGGCAATTTTAATACCTGTAGGAACTTAAAGGCTACTGATACAAACCCAGTATGATTTTCAAGAATTTCAATACCCGCTTCTATTTCTTCTAATACAAAGCTGAATGCTTCTGAAAAAAATCCCCTTTGGCATCTATCCGAATCTTCAGGCATCTTTTAAAATTTAGACCTAAATTCTCTAAGCTCCTTTGGAAAATCCCAGCCTTTATCCTTTTAGGAATGAAAAGAATGAACTGCACAATTTGAAGTTAAGTAAAAGTAATAGCTCATGCACATAGTATCAGCAAATTAACTACAAATATGTGCTTAACATTCTTCAAGAGAAAAGCCCTGCAAAAGATAGGACACATCAGAAAGCTTATAAAGCAAGATAACCATTATTTTCAATATAATTCTTCTAACCTGATTCTGAAGTCCTCATTTTAAATTATTTAATGGTTTTGATCAGGCCATAGTGTTTTTTTCATCATCTGTTTCGCTGACTAACATAAGAAACATAATTATCTGTCAATTTTATAAAGTTTGCATTTCATCACATTTTTAATATTATAGAATTAATCATGCAGGAAATTCAAGTGCAGAGACTAGAATGGATCAAATTAAATAAATGATAAAGTAGGGAAAAAACCTCCAAACATATTCTTTAAACAACCTGGAAAGCTAGCAAGAATTCTTGTTATCATAGTTTAATCCCAGCCTGCGACCATGTACCACATAGCCACTCACTAAGTCCCCTTCAGTGGGATGGGGGAGAGAATCAGAAAAGTGCCAAAATTCACACGTTGATATAAAGAGAGTTTACCTGCTCATGCAAGCAAAGCAAACAGAGGAATTAATTCACCCCTTCCCATGGGTAGGCAGGTGTTCAGCCATCTCCAGGAAATCAGGGCTTCATCTCAGGTAATGGTGGCTTGGGAAGACGAATGCAAAGAGTCATCTCCTCTTCTTTCTGCTTCCCCTCAGCTGCATATGCTGAGCATGATGCCACAGGGTATGGAATATCTCTTGGATCAGTTTGGATCAGCTGTCCCGGCTGTGTCCCCTCCCAACTTCTCGTGTACTCGCAGCCTCCTCACYGACAGGGTGGAGTGGAAGCAGAAAAGGCCTTGACTCTGTGTAAGCACTGCTCATCAATGGCTGAAACAACATTGTGTTGTCAACAGTGTTTTCAGCAGAAATCCAAAACACAGCCCCACACTGGCTACTACAAAGAAAAGTAACTCTACCCTAAAATCAGCACACTCGTGAAAGCTGTTACCAGCTGTGAATGATTTCTGATTTCTACAAAACAGAACTAATAAAACTTTTTATATGATATTCATAAAGCTATGAGGAAAACCATAATAATAACAACACTTCAGAGTTGTACTGTATCTTTTGTCAAGGATCTATGACGATCTTCCCAACCACTCAATTGCATTATTTAAGCAACTCCTCTATGAGGCATTTGTCAAATAGAACTGGGTAAACTGAGGCAACAAGAAATTTCTTGGGAGGGGCTGAAATGGATAATAAGTATCCTGCTACCCACTGCTGTGTTTTTATTTCAAATCATTCTTTTGCTAGCTCACTTAAGAAAAGTTAATCCCTGCTTTATTTATTTTTTTGAGCAGCACCCACAGTCTGGCAATATCCCTCGGGGAGAAGACACATTGATTTTACACAACTTTGCATCATCCACTATCGAACTCTTCTGGGTCAAGAAGGACCATGACAGATTTGTGTAGCACACTACACTACTTCATAAACTAACAGCAGAAGCAGAGAGCTGACACATGTAAGGAGCAAGAAGCATTTGTAATTATGCTGTCAGGGTACAAAAAAGCAAGTTCCCAGTTCAACTTATGCTATAGATAACCTTCCTCATGCAATATTCACAGCAGACTTCTATCACATTATTAGCAATCTCTTAGCATCAGAAATAATGCTGGTGACACTTGTCATCTAATCCTTTCATTACAAGTTAGAGTAGGATCAGCAGTTGATCAGCACTAGGAAGTTATATTTCTCTGAGGTTATCTCCATAGAAATGGCTGATTTAATCCTAACCCTCAGTTTATCAGTTCATAAATTTGTCCTTTGCAAAAAGTAGCTACTTGTAGAGAATGATACATGATAGTCTCTTAATATTTTCATCTTTTGACACATTGCATATCCCCACTGGAATGAAACAATTAGAAACACGATAGCAAAATAGCTGTAGCAGCCAAAAAACTCTGCTGAACTCAGAGTCCTGTATTGAGCACCTACTGGGGACTTCTGAGTCTTGGCTTTTCTCCCCACGGTGCAAGTCAACCACTTGGATAGGTGAACCAGTGATTATTACAGCAGGTCAAGAGAGTACAGAAACCATCAGTGAATCAAAGATCTGGAAGCACGGAAAGTGATATGTAGAGCACCTATTTGCTGAGTTCAGCAGCACCTAAATTAAAAAATGCTTACATTACTTTTCTTTCACAGGAAGCATAGTATTTCAATGTGTCTCTCATTGCCTGGCAGTCCTGCACATATTTAACTCTTTACACCAGCCTGTGTGCCAGTTCTTTGCAGCATCCCATCTGTGTCTGTTCTTCAGAACACTCCCAGCTTCCCTGTTTCATCCTGGATCATCATAATACCCAAAACTGGCATCATCAAACTGGCATGATACTGAGGACAACACCCTCAAACATGGGACCCCAGACATCACAGACACTGCTGAACTGAAGGAGAAGCAGGAAGTGTGACCCTGTGGTTGAGACCAGCTGCTGGCCACTTAGACTGAACCTTACTAGGGCTAAGATATTTGATATATGACTGCATAGCAATGCCAAGTGACAGAGTTTTTTAGCCACCCTTTCAGCGCTCCCTAGATGTTGTAAGTACAGGATCCGTGGCAGTTGTCATCTCTCACAGTTGCTCATTACCTCCATTTTGACAGGTTCTGCTCACTTAGGAGTCATTACACAGGGAAGAGGAAAAAATAAACAAAATTGGCCAAATCATTCAGGCCAATACAGAAGATAATAACACATTCCAGGAAACACCAGCCAGATGAGAAAAAAAATTAAACAAATTCTTCCTTGTTCTCTTTTCAAGCTCTTTTCAAGCTCTTTTCCCTTCCATCTGTTGCCTACTAGTGCAGTACTTTTCTTCTGCTGTTGAATTTTGAACTCAGAAGCAGTAACTGCATTCCTGAAGTGATTTTCCTTTAGTTGTCAGTTTTCTGTTTCTGTCGTCTCTGTTTATTCATTCTCATTTTTTGCCAAGTATTTTTTTCCACTCATTCCTCCTAATTTTAGCAATTTGTTTGATTCTTCAGTATCCCTCTCAATATTGTATCCCCTTTTCACCTTCAAAGAATCAAAAATCTGTCTTACATCATTTGCTGTAAAATCTTAAGACACTAAAGAGAGTGTATAAAACCATGATGGTGTAGATATGTATATAATAGGTGGATCCTTCTATTTAATTTCCATCCCAGTCAAATGAGATGCTGTGACTTCATTTCATGCCTTGTCTGAAAAAGCAAGATCATCTTACTGTAAAAAATAAGCAATGGCAAAAAAAAAAAAAAGRGAGAAAATGGCACAGAAAAAGTCTACTGAACATGCTGATTCTGTCCTTGATACATGAAGTTAAAACATACCATTAGTGCCTCAAAATAATAAGCTGAGTGATCATATTTCTATAGTCCAGTAATTTTTCTCAGTCAGGTATCTGAAAGCTAATAAAGCTGTTACCTGACCCTAGTTACAGATTACCTATCTAATGCTATGTTTATGATGGATAAAACTCAGGAAGCATTTTGTAGCACTAAGAAGCCGTGAGTTTAGTCCTTTAGGAAGGCAAGAAAAGAAGATATTCTAAAAGAATAATGTATATTCTATGCCAAGAGTTAGTGAGCCATTAATTGTACTTATGACAAATTTAATAAAAGAAACTATAACTAACAGCTATCAAGATGCTGAACAATTCACCAGCAAGTATTATCAAGCTGCTGAGCAGTTCACAAATGAAATACTATCCTCAAAAGCAGCATGCTGGGGGACCTACATGTATTTCAAAAAAGGTCGTGTGAGCTGCACAAAATATCTGCAGAGGTGCCAAGAATTCACCAAGATATTCAATTAATCTGTTTAGGATCAGTCACTTGCATGCTTGGTTTTTTGAATGTTACAATTATTTTTTAGATGCTGATTAATTAGAAATATTTAATTGTACTGTATTAGCTGCAGAGAGCTGCTAGTAGACACAGATTTATAATATAGCTAAAATGGAGCAAACAGATAAAAACTAGATCCAAAAGGGCTGAGGTCATACCTGGATGTTAAAGTGAAATTTGCATCCCCTCTCCCACACCACCAGGTTCTCATTCCCATATCTCTTTCCTTCTTCTCTGGACTATGGATCTGTACATCTATACTTGATGCAGAAGGGGAAGCTTTAAATACACAGATTTTGGGCTGCTTGCTAGGTGGATCAGTGTCCTACTTGAGTTCATTAAGCAGCTGCAAAAACAGAAGCACCAACACAACCATGAGAGCAGTGCAGGGATTCCTTAATGGTCATGGAACTGTCTTAGAAGAGAGGCAACATGTATTTGTATCCCAAGTCTGGAGGGAAAATACCCACTCTTAGGTTGTAACCCAGATTCCTTCAACTGTGTTTTTGTAACTTGATACAACTTTTCTTGGGTCTATTAGGGTATTGATATAATTGGTGAGTCCTGTGGAAGTTTAGGTGGAAAATGAGTGCTAAGTCCTAAAATACGTCATAAACTAGAATACAGACTGCTCTTCGTACAGTGCCCTCCATGCACCAAGTGAAGGCACATAGCAGGAAGCAGAGGAGTAGACGTAAGAATAGATGGGAATGTGAAGGATAAATTGAAATGTGAAGGAAAGAGAGAGTGAGAAAAGGGCAGAAAAGGGCATCTATCACCTGAATGATGCTTTGCATTTTTTAGACAGTGACAATTTCCTTCAGAAGCCTTTCTCTCTGCTTTGCTATTCTGCTTTTACCTCTTACTCTCTACTAAGCCTGTTGTGTCTCCCTTCATGCCCTCCACTACGAAACAGAGAAATCACTACAGGCATTACCATGTCCAAGGCCAGCATGGACTCACTTTCAGAAAAATATCTAGAGAAATGAGAAAAATAGAGAGGTTTGCTTCAGAAACTTGCTCCAGGAGTTTGACATTCAATTTTACCTACAGTAAAATTATTATCTGATATGGAACATGTTCTGTACTCCTAAAAGCAAATTTATATATTCTTTATTATTGAGATAGAAGAAAATAGCACCATGCCTACTACTTAGAGGGCAATATATTAATATTCCTCCCCAACCAAAATCTAGCAAAGAGAGCCTAACAGTCAAAGCCAGTAAATGTGGCCTTTTTGGCAAATATTCTTATTGTGTTTCTAATAATTTTAATTACACTTTTTTTTCTTCAATCAAGGAAATCCAATTTCACTCTCTCTGCAGTGTGTAATTGGTCAACTACATCACTGTTTTTTGTTTCTTATATTCTCTGGCTGATTCAATAAACAGTGAAGAGCAGATATTTTTCTTCATGCATAAACACTCTTGTTCTAGTTCAAATTTGAGAATCCCCAGGTGTTTGCACAATCAAAATCCATTAGCACTAAGTTAGATCAATATCTATGAAAGAGTAATAGGGACATGGTCAAACCAAGGTGATAGCAGGTCATTCAGTTAAAATCATGAATATACTGTTGGAGGCATTTCAGCACTCCTGACAAGATGTGTGTCAGACAGAATCCAATAATCCAGAAAGCAAACAAGATATGTACCCTGCACCATTGAAGTTGATGGCTGCATTAGCACTATAGTCTAAATTTTCAAAAATAACTCAAAGACACCAATATGCTGGCAGGAGTCAAAAGTACATTAGGATCAAGTCCTGACTGGATAGGTTGCTAGATCAAGTTTCAGTGATGATTTCAGGAAGAAAAATTTCTTTCTTGTAAAGAAAATAATAATAATCTCTTATGAGTAGCTAGTGGCTGCCCTACAGCAAGTGTTTTTGCTGGTCTACAAAAAGGCCAAAATAAAAATGCCTAACACTTTATTCATGGAGTGATAGTTACTGAGAAAGCATTTAGCTGCTGGCCTCACGAGAATATTCAGCACAAAGCACATCCTTTAAATTTAATAGGCTAGGCACAAACAAACAAAACTTTTTTTCTTTTTTATGGCAGTACATATGGCTTCTCAGGATGCACTTATTTCTCACATTCTGCAATATGCAATTATTTCTTCCCTGGAAACCCCTCACCTAAGTTATACAACTTGCCTAATATTTTTTCATTGGCCATTTATTCTGGTGTGGACTATCAGCCTTGTCCTTGGCTGTAAACGTCAATCCAAGCTTTCCTGGCAGCAGCTTTACAAGCCAGAAAATCATTAGCAGAACTAAATTCGGCAACCTTATCTAATTGCATCACCTCAGCCAACCTTTCAGTGCCCTCAAGTGAATCGAATATGGTCCAAGGTTTTGAATACATTCAGTTTCTCTAAGCAGTTCCTAACCTGTTGCCCCTCTATCCCCTGTTGTCCCCCCCACCCCCCTCCCCCCGCTCTCAGTTTTTCTGGTACCGAAAATTTTGCTTGTGAAGACAGAGGCAAAAAAAGACATGGAGTCATTCGGCCTTTTCTGTACCATCTGTTTCTCCTGCACTCGTTGATGGACCCACATTTTCCCTGAGTATCCCACTGATTCTAACATATTCTGCCGTTACCCTTTATGTTCCTCAGTACTTTTATCTGCAGCTGGGCTTTGGTCTTTCTGATTTTGCTCCAAATGCTCAAGCAATTCTGTTTGTATTCCTCCTTTGTTGCCTAGTTTTCACTTCTTGTGTGTTCTTGTGTTTCAGTTCATCCAGAAGCACACTGCCTAGCCAAGTGACTCTTCTGCCAAAATTTCTCATCTTCATGTGCAAATGGAATAGAGTTAATTTTTGAAATCTCAGTAAGTTTTCTTTGAAAAACAACCATTTTGCTTATGCACTGTCTTTCCCTCACGGCAGCTTCCGGCGGGAGTTCTGCCTAACAATTTGAAACTTGGGCAAAGAAATTGCCAGAACAGATTGAAATCTGGTTTCCTGAAGGACATAGTCCCAACTCTGTTGTATATCTTTCCAGCTTTCCTTCAGACCCTGATCTCAGACACCTGTGAACAGGGGGTCATGTACACCATTATACTGTCTGACCCCTCCAGTACTTGCTCTGGGAAGTAGCCAATATGCAGTGCAGTAGCTTCTCAAATTGATTGCATATTGCTGCCTTCCAGAATATGTCTGGACAGTTAAAACCCCACAAAAAGATAACAATGTATAGGCAGCAACCTCCTGTAAGTTGCTTTTAGCTATCCTCATCTCCTTTTGTTCAGGTGTCCTGAAGCGCACGCCCAGCACGATATCCCCAATATCAGTCATCARAAGGTCTTGACAAACACATTTCCAGTTTCATGGGAGAGAACCCTACCACAGCTGTCCTCCTTTTCAATTTTTCCTAGATAGGCTGTAAACACTCATGGAAGTGTCTAAACTGTGCACAGTATTGCACCTGATCTTTGGGATTTCGATATTATTTCCAGGTTTATAGAAGTGCATGGACTTCCAAACCTTTCTTCTTAACGAAGCTCTGCACACTGATGTACAGGCACATAAAAAAAAGAAAAGCCATATATTGCCTTATTTACAACTTTCTCTCTTACAAATGGCTTTGTTCACAGTTATGCCTGTTCTCTCCCAAATATATAACAAAATAGAGCTTTCTAAGCCTTTTACATACTTCTATATCTAGCCCCACATTTTTCTGCTTTGACTCCTCACAGCAACATCTACAGCAATGCATTTGCGATGTTCCTTTTGGTTCCATCGCAGCATAAAGTCAGGTCAAGAGCCAATGGAAACAAGGCAAACACTAAGGGATACTACATCTGTGAGGTAAAAGCGGTTGGCAGGAAGAAAGTAAATGTAAATCAGAACTCAGGTCGTGAGCATCAAACCACATCACCATGGACAGCTTGTTTTCTATGCATTTTGCCCTGAAGTTGTCTTAAAAATATACCCTAAAAAATAACTGCCACTTTGTTGAGTTGTACACCTGGAAAATGTACGGTTTCCCAATGAAGATTAATGTTTCCTCCTATAAAAAAGCAAAGGTGATGAAAGATCTTTCAAAACAAAACCTCAAACAATGAGAAATTTATTTTTATATATATATATAAAAATATATCTATATCTTCATGGTAAGCCATTTATTTTAAAACCTACTAACTGGTTAAACGTAAGCCTATCCCTACATTCTGTCCCCCTAGAATAAAGACTAGAAGAAATAGAAATTTTTAGATATGTCCAAAGTAGAGTATCTCATTTTAGTTTTATTCATAAGAGGAAAAAAGCACATACAAAAAAAAAATCAACTCTATTTTTTATATTCCTTGTGAAGAAATTGAAATATGTGCAGACGGGTCTACAGGTACTCTAGTTCAAAGAGGTATGTCTCAGCTTAATAAAGTCCACTTTATTTGTCAATGAAGAGACTCCTGCAGGATGTGAGAAAAAGAAATACCATAATTTGCTCTCCAGAAACTGCAGCATCATTTTGGTGCATATTAATGCCACTCAGTACTATCAATGAGGTGATTATTTGCTCCCTAGAGAGCTCATCTCACAGCTAGTTTTTTAGGATCCTTAGGAGTTTTTGTTTCATGTGGTGCAATGTATAAATTCTATTCTTCAGCTGATTCCAGCAGCAGTCACAGAGAAACCATCTCCAGTTCTGGTTTTAGTCACTGATTTACAAAGGTACAGAAACATATGGGCAATTTTTCATTTTATGGGGTTAAATCAAATATTCCTCATTCCTACACCTGTGAAGCCATTCTACCTCTGTAGAAGTTTCATTGCAGTTCATACAGGTACTGTGGTACTTCACTTTTGTACCAGCTGTAAAGGTACAGATACTGACTTCAGCAGAGGCAGATTCCCAAAGTGCAAAGGGTTCTGGTGGGCTTGTGTAAGGAACCTTCTCTGCTTTTGTACCAAATAAGAGCAATTAAAGCTAGCTGAGATGTGCCTAAACAAGCCTTGATCACATGTAAGTATTTTTTTAATGTTGGGCTGGGTAGAGTTACTGTATTGACTGGGGGCAATAGGGATGCATCTACATTAGTACTTTAATTTAGGAGCATGCTTTGAAAGGATTAAGCACTGCACTTTGGCTGAAATCACAGAAGAGTCTTGGAGTATATAATCTGTATGTCTTTTGGATAACTCTGGGAGAAGAACTCCAGCAATTCAATTCACACACTCCAAACACAAATGGACATTCAGTCCACTGGGCAAGAGTAATGTTAATCTGAAGCAGTCCGTCTGAAATTCTTGCTGCAAAGACACTAACTCTTAGCACTGTCAAAACTCACTTTTCTTGAACATATGTCCTAATACAAATGTAACTGAACTACAATGGACTTCACAGCTTCTTGTGTTATAATGACATAATATTTCAGCCATTATTCTATTCTTTTAAGCCCTTGCAAGATATAATATTTTTTTAATAGTTGGATGCAGTTTACAGCAATTGAAACACTTAACTTTTAATGAAAACACATCTCATTTTTTTATATCAGCTTCCCATTTAACATCTTCAAATCACTTCTGTAATCATAACTTGTATAAAATAGTGCACTCAGGCCAACCAACTAACAGCAGTATTTCTTTTAGTTGATACATCCAGTATAAATGTACTGACACATATTGAAAACCAGCAAGTTGTTCAGAGCTCACTCTGGAGTATATATGAAAGATCATCCAGTCCTGGACAGAAAAATGAGAAGGAAGCACACCTTGCCATGCTAACAGCTGCTTTGAAAGACAGCCAAATGAGCATGCAAAGACAGTCACCCAGGATGTGAGCTCCACACTCTGTTCTCCTTGACAAAATAAAGGTCATATGACCCTAGAGCTCTCATAACCTGTTGCCATTATAACTCTTATTTTCCGCCTTTTAAAAAGGAAGCAAAAGGGATGGGTACTGGTTATGCGAGCAGCTGATTATGTGTCATATTTTAAATAAGACTCAAAATAGGATTTTTAATGCCAACTACGAAAGTTAGGTAGCTACACTGCATCTATATACTCTAGATTTTGCTTTCTCCATTTAACAGATCCTTGCCTGCTAGTTTTGTCATTAAATCAATTTCAAAGATGCTCATTCTTGCATAGCAAGAATGGTAGGTTGGCCACCTATGTAATAAGCATTTCAATAGAAGCATCAGTTCTTCCAGATTTAAACTTAGGTAAACTTGTTTTATAGTCTGAGGAGTAAAACAGAATTTAGCACAGACACATTTCTGTCTCCTGCTTTATTAATACGAAACAGGCATTTTGAATATTTTTCTTAAAGGAGTTCCAAAGAATTTCCTTTAGATGATGACAAAGAACTACCATGATCTGAGAAACTTTGTATAAATTTATGTGATTATCTATGCTCTCAGGCCATTTTCAAAGACTACTTGTATCCAAAGGTTGGGTTTTCAGTTGGTTATGAGTTTTTTCATTATCCAAATTACTAAAATAAGAAGGAAGTGCTATACCTTAAGCAGCTTTCCAGAGGCTTCCTTTTCATACCTTATATAAAATATTGCCTTCTTGTCACCAAAACACTTAACAAGCAGCCTCCACTTTGTATTCCACAACTGTTCCTCTTAGAGGCATAAGATGCTGCAGTAGTTATAGAAATTAGCTCTGTGTCCCTACTAGAACAGTATCATCACCACAGCTTTGTGGCATATCAGTTTCTGCCAGTGTTTTTACATATTCCTGCAAACAGTCCCTTTTAATTTTCTGAATGCAGGTTCTGTAAACTTTCTCAGTAAAAGAAATAGTCAAAGTGCCTGGTCAATGTCACATACACAAATCTATATATGTCTGTATTTGCACATATAGAACCATTAAAACAAATCCCCTATATCTAACTCACAAAAGTTAACTCTACTTGGTCTCAAAGAACAGAATTAATGTTTATGGTTGCTGTAGACAGACCATAGCTAAGTATCTCCTTTATTTATCTTGTTATTTTTCTAGTCTCACCCATCAGTGTGTGCCATTTTAGGACTCATTAGATATAAAAAATGCCTCCTGTTCATAGCGGCATTTAAATGAAAAGGCGAGCTTGATTCTAGTACATGCAGTATAAATTTAGAACTACTGCATGTTTGTCTACATCAGCAAGCACAAAGAACATTAATCCCACCTCATGAGCACACTGAAATCAACAACAAAGCTTTTCTAGCTTTTTGTTGCATAACTCATCTCTCAAATGACTACGAAAAATCCTCCTTTCTCTACCCCCAAAAGCCTTTTTAAAAGGCTTAACCCCTTAGAATAATTATCTTCCCATTATAGTATTTATCACAGAATGCAATACTGATGTGTGAGAAGGAAACAAAAACGCTATATTTCTTCCACAGAAAATGAAAATGGAGCTCCTCAAGCATTTTATCTTTGCCACCTAAAATCCTTGGACATAAATGCTATGCCCATTACCCTGTTCTATGTGACTCATAGGGAAATTCTGTTTAGATATTTTATCATACTCTTCAGTGCATTAAGTGACCTGATTAACATCTGCTCTCGTCGGAGGAGGCAACGTACACAAGCACTTCATTTAATACAATTCTTAAAGTACTTTTAATGTATAAACATAGGCATATTGCCATCTATTTATTTTAGGGAGGAAAGGCCACAGAAATATATGGCCCACTTAGAGCAAACATGAATTAATCAATACAGCATGCACTTTGTATCATTTAACAACAGAGAGCCAGCACAGCTGCACAGCTCTATCGTTGCTGTCCAGCTGCATCCCAGCTCAGAGGTGATGGATCATTTTGCAATCCATACAGGAAAATCATCCCATAGTTACAAGCTTAAGTTTCTGAACAGATAAGTCTTACACTATCATGAAGAGTTTTATTGTGACAGAGCATGTTTATCCTGGAGCTTCAGGTCATTGGGATGGGCCATGCTTAAACTTCAGAACCCAGCAGCATTTCTTAGCTCCTGGTCTTGGCACACATTCTGGTCACATCCAGGCACACAAGAGCCCCAGCTGCTTGCTCGCTTTTTCACAATTTGGACAATCAAGAGAACAGAGCTTCAGCACAGACTCCAGAATATATTTGTCTGTGTGCAAGCCTAAAGTATCTTTTTGTCAATGTTTAATGGGAAGTCTAGACAGAGAGAAGAAAACAGTGTCATTTAAGAAAACAGGCAGATTTAAAGAGGACTGTAAGCTAACTGGCTTTCCAAAGCTTTCTGTTCAAGGTGTCATAGTCCATGTGAGACTCAACAAAGTCATAGCAATGGAGCACAGGACATCTGTCAAGGTGAGACAGAGTCTCCTAGCTAACCAAAGACAGTGTAGAACAAAACTGATTGAATGAGTGGCCTCAGTATTCACAATTTCTTCATTGTGAMTATATTCACAATATATTGATATGGAAATTAACTGCTCACAAATTATGCATTATCCTATACTCCTCTTGCCTAGGAAAAATAGTCAACTACCTGCAGATATAGCATACAAATTCTTTGAAATGCAGCTACTCCTTGGAGTTCTGTTGAGACAGTATAATTGGGTCTGATTAAAGACTCTGCCTAAATACTATGCTAGTTATGAAGCTAAATAATATATTACAGCCAGCTAAAAAAATAAATCAGGAGAAGGTAAAGCCATTTTTCCTCAACCAGCAAAGTTCAGGTGTTCTTGTGCAAACATGCTCGTTGTTAAACAATGTCAGCATATTTGGTTGTGCAAGCTTTTTTGGCTTTAGCTTCTTCTAGTTATCTCATTAGTGAACTGCTCTCTTAATCAATAAGTTGCCAACTGGGAAGCTAAGAGTTTCTTATTCACAGCATTGCATGTTCCAGTGTTCTCGGAAATATTGATGAAATTGCATCCTGTTTTCCTTAAAACAGCATCTCTCTTTTTGGTTCATTTTACCCTGTGTACCAGAGCAATTGGAATATTCTTGATGTCACGAATAGTCTTGCTGCACCCAGAGTATTTTCTCTATATACTGAAAAAGCTGAAATAGCTGTACTATGTTCTGAATTTTTTTTCAAGATATTGCCTATCCCCAACAGTCCCGAATTAAATCTATGAACATGCAAAAAAGATATTGAAAAAATTTCAGTGAAATTATCTATGATACATATCCAAATACACATCTTCTGAATTTGTGACAAGTCTTGATAAAAACAAAGCACCCATGTGTGTGTACTGTAGGGTAGATAAATGGACACTTAGTGCGCAAGCTTTAGTGCATTCTAAGTTCACACACCAGCTTACCCAGCATTAATTTGTCCACATCCATACTTTTAGCATGAAGATGTTTAGTGTGAGATTTTTATAGGTTATGTATGAAAAACTGAAACAAATTCTATGTTGTGTTTCTTAAGAAACACCTTTACAGTTTTCCACACAGCTCAACCATGTTTTACAGCAGCTGAGAGTTTCTCATTCACAGGATTGCATGCTATAGTATTAAAGGGCCTCTAAAGTGTCTCATATACATATATCCCACTTGTTTGACTGGGAAATTGTTTATAATGAATACCAGGGTCTGACCCCACATATTTTTCCATACATGTGTCAAGGTACTAACAACCAAAATAGGGAGCAAAGCAAAAATTCACTTTACTTTTGACTGAAATGGATGCTCAGTAAGAATTGGTTCTGCCTAAAACATGTTTTATAATCAGTTAAAATATGTTGACTAACACTTTAAGCTATCTAACTACTATCTCTCTCTCTAAGCAGCTCCACCCATACATGAGGCAACTGTGCATCTGGCTAAAATTCCTTAACATCGGGAATGCCTGTTTGAGGCAATTTGGCTCTCTAATGATGCAAGCTTAAACCTCTGTGGTTCTCAGCATCTTGCTTCATAGCAACTCTGCTTTACCAGAGCTAGAAGCAACATATTTACTAATACAGAAACACAAGAATCGAAATATTAGATCACACCAAGGTCCATCAAATCTTAATGATCTCTTAAAGCATCCAATGCAATTGTTTCACAGGAAAGTGTAAAATAATTCCAGACTGAAAACTATCTAYACCAATCTACACCAAGTTTCATCTTGGTCTCACATCATTAGAAATAAGTTTAAGCTCTGAAATGAGACATATCATGGTTTACTAAGTTCTTATAATTAATTGTAATGACTTTGTATAGCACGATTAAAATTATAAACATGCAAGCTCTTCTTATTTTTGCTAAATGTTTGGTCCTATTGCTTTCTGTTGCATTATAGCTCTCCCATTTAATTACTTTATGCATGGGGGAAAAATTATCAGCTTTCAATTTACTGTCTTTATTACGTATGTCCCTGAACTGTTTTCTGTATAGCATGTAGATGTTTGTCTGAGTCCCTGTGGAACAGGTTACCCTAATGATGCTTAGGTTTTATGTGAAGATATTTATTGCATAATTATGTAAGGAAGCCTATATCCTGTCTTGGATAGACATCTCTCTTATTCTAAATATAGGTAAATAGAACAAATGTTCTTATTAATGCCCCTTTTGTTCTTGTATTATAAAAGAAGCAGAAAAATTGCTCTTAACCTTTCTACAGTATTCAGTATTTTGTATGCATTTATTGTGTTCCCACTTACTCATCTTCTTTCCAAGGAAAACTCTCCCAATTTTCTTTCATGAGAGCTATTCCAGATTCTCTATAATATATTCAATTCTCTGAATCCCTTATAGTTGGTTCATATCTCTCTGAGATGGAGTGGAAAGCTGTGCGCACAATACTATACAAGAACTCCTACTACTGACTAATAAAAGTATTATAATAATCTCTGATTATTCTTCACCCTACTTCATATGTGTCCCAATATCGTCCCAACTGTCCTGACTGTGCACTGAACTGCCTATAATTATTTTTCTCCTTTTCTTAAAACAACACTCAGACTGCTGTAAAGTGCACCAGTAGGTTTAATTTTAACTTCAGTATGTATTTATTAACACTGAATTGCATTTGCTTTTTTATTACTCACTTAGCAYCTTTAAGTCACTGTAATTTTCTACTGTCTTCTTTGGTCAAGCAAATTTCCCTGATCAGGGATTAAAGTGACGTGTGGAACAACCAGATCTACTTGGATCAGTCAAACTGGCCAAGGGATGGACTTAGACARTAACTTTTGAGTAAATCTCTCAATTCTCAGTAAGCAAACAAACAAACGAAAAAATACCACAAGAAACTCCAGCAGTTGCCAGGAAATGTACGTAAGTAGGAAATCCTTTTTGAGTTATAAACAAGTGGCATTTGAAAATACAACAGAATCACTATACATAGTATTAACAAGTACGTTGTATTGAGCAAACAAGAGATAACTCTATTAACATTCCAAACTTGGTGGCATAATGGTACCACAGAATATTATAAATGCATTACTGTGTCACCTTGTATTGTGGATAAGTGGGTTTTTTAATAGCTGAATCAGAGCAGTAATAAATTTGAGTCCAGCACTGAATAACATTTTTAGTCTTTATTTTTTCCTAAACAAACAAACAAAAAAGGTCTGTTAACCATCCACTTCTTTTCTTATTTGTGTTCTTATAATTCTAAGATCTATAGAAGCATGATACATCTTCTAAAAGTAATAACTTGCTTTAGGTAAACATTTTTTACTACATTGTCAGTGCTTCACATCCTAGTAATGTGTAATCATGACTTTCAGAACCATTTGTATAAACTACAAGCTTTCATATAGACAAAGAGCTTAAATTTCCCATAACAGTTTAAATTTGCATGAAAAGAAGTTTATGGAAAAATATACTTTGGACAGCATGCAGTTTAGTATTAATCTTATCATACAAACTCTGATCTGCCTGGGTCTGACTATGCCCTGAAATATTTTTAACAAAAAAAGCTACATCCTCGCCATATTTGCTCTACACATTTGACCTAAGACAATTTGGGGTTTTTCACTTACTTACCCATATTGATAGACTCTTCTTGCATTATTTTCAGTGTAAACCCAGAGGCTGAACTCAATTCAATGACTAGGAAGAAGAAAAAGCATAAATGTCACGAATTACCACATCCCACCTCTGGATGTGACTACAGTTCTTTATAACGAATTCACATCTCTTTTTAGCCTGCCTCCCTGTGATGGCATTTGCTTAGCCTAAACATTTCAGTCAATTAAAATAGAATGCTTTGTTTGTTGTGGGTTTTTTTATTGGGAGAGTTTAATCTCAAAATTTCATCTGGGGTAAAGCTAAATATTGCATTTTTCTTATTTTGGGAGAGGGAATAAAATACATTTGTTTTGTTGAATTGTGTTGTTTGCTTTTATCTCTTCTGAAACATTTATCAAATGCATTAAGATAATAAATCAATATGTTTTGTGGGTTTAGAAACCATTCTCCTAGAGTGTTTTGGCTGGATCTAATTATGGCATCATTTAGTTTCTTCTAGAATCACAATGCTCAGACTAATTGCATTTACCCTCAAACAGAACTTTCCTTATTTTTCTCTCCATCATTCCCTCCTCTAATTTTATTGCTTGCTTTTAATGTATGCAAGTGAAAATAACATTAAGATGTTGGGAWCACTCAATCCCAAACTCTGCGTTTTTGTTTACACATAGTTTTCAGAAGTTTAAATATAGTAAGAAACCTTAATATTTTATCCTTATTCCGCTAAAACTAATCAATGATACAATTCTCAATCAGACCAGGACTTCATGCATGATTTCTGCACAATCTTAAAATACAGAAGCAAAACCAACTTGAATAAAATCAGTTTGGAAAAAGAGGGGGAAATATTTGCATTTCTGTTATAAAATAATCCTTGCAGCACGACTTGAAAAGCTCTAAAATAAAACAAGTTGTAACACTGACCTAAAAATCTCACCAAAAAAATATTTTCCACGTGAATTATGTCTTTGGTGAGATTGTTTTGATTTGTTGAGGTTTACAATCTTATGTGTACTTACCTTATGTGACTTACTTCTATAAGCCACACAGAACACTTTTGCCAAGAAATTCCTGGAGAATATCATAGAATGTGGTATTAATACAATAGAACTACCACAGCTCTTAAAAATAAGAAAATTAAGGAAAAAAATCTAAAAGCAATCCACAGAAAGAGATATTAAGGAAGCAAAYATTTACTCCTGCCGAAAGATGAACCTATTTAAAGTCTACTTTTTTCTCTCTTCTACATTGAAATGCATTATTATATGTCATATATTATCTAACTGCAAATAGCTGTTGTAGTATTTTGCCTGAAAGGCCTTATTGAAATGCCTTCCATTGTAAAAWCCATACAGAAACAAAATATTAACATTCCAAGCTAAAAGTATTACACATTATGAACTGAACAAACCTGTTGTTTACACCACAACAACTTGCACACGTGTCCACGTGAACAGCAACAGAATTATGTCAGGGATGATTTAGGTCCAGTGTATATCAATTTAGTGGCTTCAGTAAGGGAAATTGATTACTTTCAAAGTTTCTCATTCACCTTGAGGGGACAAAATTTTGCAATAAATTTTTGAAGATGAAGGAAATGGGACAAGGAATGCAAGGGACAGGGACCAAACTTACAGAGAAATGGGGAAAGAGATGTCTTTCTACTTATGAGTCGGAGTTATGTAAATAACTAGTCTCCCCTTTCTTCCTGAATGATTAATTAGGACATCCTAATACTCATCTGATCTGTACACATCGAAAAAACTCAAAACAAATGAAAAGCGGTTGTTCAAATGTTATTTTGCATACAGATGGAGGGATCATGCAGGAGCTCTGTGAAGGAAGGCCTGGCAGATCAATCAGTCTTTAACTCACAGTTTTCATTACTAGGTATTCTCTGTGAAAGACAGAAGGAAAATCACTACTGACACTGGAGTAGGTTGGCATCTCTGTATGTGACAACCTGYGATTTCTTCCTACTCTAAAAGCATGGTCAGTTGAAGTAACTTCTGTATATTCACACTGATACCTACAGAGACATTAAATGATTCTAGGACAGCAATGCTGTCAGAAAGATAGAGTAGCATTTTCAAGTTCCTTCCCTGAGTGTGAGATGAAGTATTTAGTCTTTCCAATAAGCATAAATGTGAAGGAAAAATTGCAGCCTGAATGATTTTCCTAGTCAGAGATGATTAAAACACAGTGTGAGCTTACATACATGAGCACTGTCAAAACAGGTGTTCATCTTGTTTAAAAATACAAAACAATGGGAAGATACAATTGGGCTTCAAGAGATCACCACATCAATTAGGAAAGAATAGTAGGAGCTTGTCCACAGGACATGGATTTTGTCCTACACCAAAAAGCTGGATGCTATTCCAAAAAGCAATCCTAAACTATGTCACATACAAGGTCTCCACGTAACTTTTAAGAGAGCTTGTTCCCAAGTAGCATATGCACTTTGCTATTGCTTGGTAATGTCTCTCTAGTCTTTTACTCTGAGTGAATGGCTTTTTAAATTTTACTGAGATCCTTCCCATAGCTCTTGGCGCTCTGAAGGTTTTCCTCAGTTAAGTTCACTACAGATGTTTCCCTTTCTGTAATCCCTTCCACAGCAGAAATCTCCTTATTTCTCTGCCCATTTTATTTTTTTTCTGTACAGTTCAAATGACTCTTCAACAGCTCCTGTACAGTTTGATTAACCCTGCAACAGCTCCTTTAAAGAGTTACAAATTTTAACAGCTAATTTTAAGTGAGATCTAATCTATCACAGGTACCAAGAAGCCACAAACTGCAGAGAAAACATTCATTTGTGGCGTCTGGGTATGACCTTTGTTGATGGCTGAAGTATATTGCCATAGTTTTCTGTAAAAAATTTGCTGAGAGGTGCTTCAGGAGTCCTCCAACACATATTTGCATGTACACTCACAGACACACCTGTTTCATTAAGTGAAAATCTACTGCTTATTACTTCAGAATATTTTTCTTCCCTTTTTTCTCACTCCCTGTCCTTTTCATATTTAAGTACTTGTCTTTGTTCTTTTTCTTCTTACCTCACCCAATTTWATTTTTACTTTTCTTTCCTTTCTCCTTTTTCCTAAGCCTCCCATACCTTGTGCTAATTTTGCTTGCCCTTGGTGATTTTGCAATGTTGCACTTTAGTATCTAGAATATTGGTGGAAGAAGAGATTGTGATTTGTTGATAAGCAGATTGGTAACAGATAAAAGAATGAATAATTAGCTAGGAAAAAATAGTTTACACTGACATCCCTATGAAAGCATTATAATTTTCCACTTACATGTTCTGTGCTGAAAAATTCTGTCTAGAATATGTAAGGAAGTACTYCCTTTGTGTGTCCTTCAAAATTCATTTTGAATATATAAGGGTGCCCTGCCTTTTCAGTTACATGTACTTCATTTAGAATCAGTCCCCTGATTTACTGAAAACTGGATTAGGGAAGCTCTACATGTAGATTCTGCTGTCATTATATCATAGGGTGTTGCAAATGGTACAGCAATAAACACTGCAATTATAGAAAACACAACTATGTTTTTATGCACGAGGAATCCATCAACCAAAGATAGCTTCTACTTCTTACAACACTGCAAGCAAACTATGTCCAGTGGGTTAACCCTGGTTGGCTGCCAGATGCCCACCAAACCATTCCCCATTTCCCCTCCTCAGCAAAACAAGGAGATAAAATAAGATGGAAATGCTCATGGCTTGATAAGGACGGGAAACCACCATGGGCAATTCAGACTCTAGTTGGAGAAGATTCACTGAATTTATTGCTAATTAAAAATAGAGTAGAATGGTGAGAAAAAGACCAAACAAAATATACTTTGCCCTCACACCCTCTTCTTCCCAGGCTTTTCCCTTCTTCATTCCTCACTCTTCAACTTCCAACCTGCTTTAAGTGCCACAGTGGGATAAGGAATGGGGGTTGTGCCCAGTCCATAATGACACTTCATCTCTGCTCCTCCTTCCTCCTCACACTGTTCCCCAGCTCCAACATAGGGTCCTTCCCACAGGATACAGCACTTCCCAAACTGCTTCAGTGTGGGTCCTTCCTATGGACTGAAGKTGTTCACAAAGTGCTCCAACATGGATTCTTTGCAGAGAGCACAGTCCTTCAGAAAACACTACTCCAGTGTGGGTTCTCTACAGGCCACAGTTCCTGTCAGCAAACCTGCTCCAGTGTGGGCTCCTCCTGGGCTGCAGCTTCTTTTATGACATATCCACTTCCTCCAGCCTGGAATCCTCCATGGGCTGCAGTTTGCAGCATATCTGCTCCACCCGTGTCTTCCGTGGGCTGCAGGGGGTTAACATGCATTACTGTGTTCTGCTGCTTGGGCTGCAGGGGAATCTCTGCTCTGGCACCTGTAACACCTACTTCCCTTCCTACACTGACCTTGGTGTCTGCAGGGTTGTTTCAACATTTTCTCTCATGTCTCATTCCTCTTTCTCACAGCTGCTGCACAGCATTTTTTACTCTTTCTTAAGTACATTTATCCAGAGGCAACACGAGCGTGACTGCTGAGATCAGCTTTGACCAGTCGTGGGTCCATTTCCGAGCCAGCTGAAACTGACTCTGAGCAACATGGAAGGGCCGGGGGCTGTTCTCACAGAGGACACCTTGTAACAGCCCCAATCCTCATCCCTCACACGTCTTCACCCCGTGTACCAAAACATGGTTTGCCCTGTTTAAAAACCAGACTYTTTCTAAAAGTCACTTGGAATATCTAATTGTTTTCTCAACTTTTGCTTCTTCGGAAGACTTAGAAGTGAAAAAACAGTAGCAAACAAATCTTGGACATAATTTTAGCAATAAGAGAGAGCAAAATGTGTTTTGCAGGGTAAACAATGAACTAAATTTTTACTGTAACTAAAAAACTAGTAAAGTAAATTGTTAAATAGCTGACAGGTCCTGACAAGTATGAATCTTCAGCTAATAGTGAATGAAAACTGGGGTATACAAAATTGTAGGACTTCTTAGTGGTAAAATGTTCTCATTCAATATTGAGAATTTATCATCAATATAAAAGTAGTAAGTAGGCATTTTTCTTCAAGTATTTTATGCATTAAAAATTATCCTTAATTTCAAAGCTACCTGGTTATGGGAACTGAGCAAAAAGTGAATTAATGGAAACACAGATAAAAATACATTTGATGACTATCATCAAGAAAACTGAGAAGAAATGTTCAGCTAATTGTAATTCTCAACTGTATCCCTGTGTCTGCTAAGAAAGTCATCCTCAGAAAACTAAGCTGGATGTCGCACATTTTCACAGAACGTGTAACAGTATTWCTATAGCCAAAACAGATTTTAATATTGATTAAGACTGAGAAGCTTGAGAGGGGAAAAATAACAACAAACAAACCCAAGTGAATGAAGCATACATGGAATAGTTTCGCCACGGTGCACAGTAGTTTCATACATGCTTTGCTTTCAGTGGGATTTACASTGAAAAGAGTTGAAGATAGCCTCCTTCTGTCTAGAAGCCATTTTTCTCTTCTTTTAATTTCCCTAACAGTCTAAACAAGAACAGTGTCCCACCTTCAAATACTCAGTCTGAGTCTAACCATCTCCAACACAGAACAAGGATGTGTTTTGCCATGGAAGTGGCAGCACAGGAACCTGTTTTCAAAGACGACACAATGAAGTGGGTAACAAAAGAATCAAGTGACAGTTTAAGACAAAGACAGAACCCAGGTTACCTGACAAGGAAAAAAATGTAGCTCCTATGAAATCTCAGTGACAAGGTGTTGAGATAAATACCATAGGGTTCAAAGCAAGGCAAATTGCATTGTGTGTATTTCAAAGATTTTAATTTATGAAGCTCACAAAGTAGGCAAGAAGAATATCTTTCTTGTACTTGTCATGATGGAATTTGGTCCTGAGGCAGGATTAACATGATATCAAGTACACACAAGAAAYCATGAATATTTATTATAATGTTTTTCATAAGCACATAGAGCCAATAACTGCAATCCTAGATAACCTGGTGCTGTTAAATCTATGAGTAAGGATGTTACAAAGAAAATGATGCAGCATTTCTATGTAAAATACTAAATTACATATTCAAATAAGCTGTAAGAGTTATTGTATCAAGTATATAAAGTAAATGAAATAACTGTCACTCGTTACAAAAGATTTGTTAATGTTTCCACACCAGACTGCTGCGTCCTCTCAGAGAAAAACAGAAATTACTTCAAGTGTGGAAGAAAACATTACTTTAGTCTAAAACTTTGAGCAATAAACAGAAAATAGAGTACCACACAGTCATGTCATCAAAGAGTCACCAAACAGATAAATCTGTAAGAAGCACCATCTAAAAAAGATACAATAAAGATAGAACATCTGAACAAAGAACAGCTTCAGAGACTGTCAGAATTTGCCAAGGAAACATGTAAAAATGAAAACCGAGCTCTAAAGAAAGAGTTAAGTTCAGAAAGGGAAGGGTAGTAGGCGACCGGTTCTGGTAAGATAATGGCACTTAGGAGGTCAGGTGAAACCTCAAACCTTTAGAAGAACCATTGCTTTCTGGAGGGGCTGCCACATACTCAAGCCTTTGGGAAATCTAACTGAGAGGGAGAAATAAGAAAACATGGAAAGTAAGCAGAGTTTTTCATGTCACATTAGAAGAAAACCAGCACCAAAGCAACCAAGAGCCCTGACTGCCAGGTGCTTTGCTCCTTGCCCCAGCGGGGCAAGCCCAGAACAGAAGCAGCACAAGCAAACAAAAACTGTTCATTAAGCAGGGGAAGAATCAACACCAACCACAGTGCTAAAAGATTAACTTCCTAGAATAGAAGAAATGGTGTAGAATAACAACAAAAACACCTAATATAACATACAAATGCACATAATCCCACGATTTCAGTTTTAAATTCCTCTAGGTATGTCTACTACAATGYCTACTTTGTCACAAGTCACAGCTTGGGGGGGCCGAAAAGACCTACGATTCAAAACTCTCTGCAGTTTTCCTAGCACAGCATGAGATGATGTGGCATCTCAGCTGTTCAAAGAAAAGTGTTGTTTTCTACAGCTGCACCCTATGTTTATTTTGTATTTTGTTCTGCATGAACACCATCCAAAAAATATCTGCAGTAAAATTTCCCTGCATCTTAGGTGGTTAAACTTCTGAAACGTTTAAACACATCAGGAAGGCATAAATCATCACTCCTCAGACTCACTGCATTTGAGCACTTATAACATAAAGCATGAAATTGTGTTCAAATAATGGATGTATGTTAGATGACTTTTCCTGCAACTGTTGACCAACTGCACTGAGCTCACAAAGTGAATTTCCACAGAAAACAAAACACTTGACTTGCTTTCTGCTGCCACAGTGATTAATGATTAATTTTTTTATAGACRCTTAGGATGGCCTCCAAAAAAACTTCCTAGACTAAGGAAATCCTTTGATTTTCTAAACCCCTTGGCTATATCTCCTGGCAGGAAATTTTCAATAGTATATTTCATACATTCAGTGTCTACCTTATATGTACATATAGCCAAATGGATTCCACCTAAACAGTAAATGAATATGACAAAGTTACTTTGAATTAGTATATACTACACAAAAACCTAAGCTAAAGTAACAAGCCAAAATTTCAGTCAGTAATATGTAAGAATATGCACACTAACATACCTTTGATTAAGTAACTTCAGCACATTTAGCTGCAGTTCTGAACAGAGTCAAACAAAACCTTGAGGTTTTCAGCAATTTAATCTATTCCAGACACTGCATAAGTGTAATGTGGCAGTTGCTATAGTAACCACATTTTTCCTTGGAACTCAGAGTAGATACAAGTGTAAGCGATTTCTCCATCTCACTGTCTAAGTTACTGCTGTGCTATGATTCTAAGGAGCAACTCTAACCCAGAAACTATCCCACTTGCTAGTTATTTAAAATACATTTAACGTTTTCTAAAATATCCATTTCTGACTGCTTAATTCTACCCTATGCTGCTCTGACTTTGCACACTTTCATAAATGCGCTAGATGATAATTCAGAGAAAGGAAAAAATTTTAATGATTGGAAAAAAATGGTAAATAGATCAATTTATAATTTATAAATTATATTTAAATTATAATTTCCATATATAATATATAGGAATATGTCAACACTTATTCTTAAACTTTCTGCTTAGAATATTCTTTGAAGTATATCTCGGTGGCAATGGATCCAAAAGAATTGGATTTTTTGTTTAAAAAGTCATTACTTATTGACRGTTTCTGCAAAGCATTTTTATTTTGTGCCACATTTTCGCTTCATTCCCTCACAATCAAAATACTCCAGACTCGAAGCCATGTTGGTAATTTACACCGCTGTAAACACATCAGCAGAATCTGCTGTTTTGATGCCTGGCTTTCTGGTATAAAAGGTGCAAGTATCATTCTACTTGCATTTAGTTGCCAAAGACTAAATCTGCTAAATTTGCTAGAGGTGAAAACATACAGTAGTACAGGAATCTTAATGTTAATCAATATATCACCATATTAATGAGCAAAAAATGCAGGGGACTATGCACTAAAAGCCGTGTTGAAATAAAAAGAACAATCTGAATACACATCAGGGATTTCAGGGGTGCTGAGCATCTGCAGTTCCAAATGAAAAGAATGGGAATTGACGTCAGTGGAATTATACCAGCTTCCAGCACCTGTGAATTTGGCCTCAAGGTGACCTAATATGCCTTTTCCGTCTTTCATTTCTGTTTGACAGCTCCAGCACAACCAAAATATTTACTCCTCTTTACAATTAAACTCACCCAATAAGCTATGCAGAGCAGAGCATTCAATGCATTGAAGCAATTTCCTATGTAAGGATTGTAGAAAAAAAATTGTCATTTTCTTGATTGTCAACTATTCAAATTCCTCCATGAATATTTTTCTATTAAAAATTCCCATAAAATCCTCTCAAGCAAACAAGAGCATTTAAAATTCAGATAGTGAACAATCATTTCAGAGCCAACTGCTTGTATTTCATCCATGGGTGAGTTACTACAGATCTTCAACTACAATTTTTGGTCCCTATATTTCCCATTATAAATCAATAATTTGTCTTCTGCAAAGAAGACATTTTCATTTTGAGTTTGTCAGATGTATTAGCTTTGCCCACTAGACTTGTAGCAGCAGGAAAATGAAGCTAAGGCTTAAAATCTGAGTACCATACTCCAACAGGACTCAGTGGAATAGTTGATGCAGCTTGGGAGGCTTGGTAACAAATTCTCAATGTCCCAAGGAGTTTTATGGGCTTCATTTCCAAAAGCTGGCCATGACTTCCAAGATATGAAATGTACCTTTCACGTTGGCTGTGACTGCCTGTTACAAAGCACTGCCTCTGATACAAGCAGTACCCTCCTTTATATAATAATAACCTATCTGATAATGTCATGAACCATCAGGGAGTGGGAAATAAGGTCTTGGTGTTCTTCACATTCTCAGATTAGCCTTATCCCTGGCAGATCTCTTACAGAAGACAAATGGGCATTTTACCACTGCTGTTTAAACCAAACCAGTCCACTGAAAATAATTCAGGCAGAAAGAACAAAAATGTCATTCTTGCCTTTAAAAGTCTCTAATTTTCAGTTTTACCCTCAGCAAAAATGATGGTGTTGGCAATTTTGAAAATAACAATCTATTTCACAGATTTATGACAAGGACTAATTAATTAATCTTTATAAAGTATCCCAGAGATAGCAAGTAATGTTTGTCAGATACATGAATAAGTATGGAGCCAAAACAAAGCCTCAGGAAGTTTTCCTACTTTTGGAAAATGAGAGTGTACTGATCTTGTGCAATGTAACAAAACACTGTTAGTCCACAATGAATGATGGATAAGATAAATGTCTTCTTCTGCTAGGAAGACTGTTTGTGCACCCTCCCCTAGTTACCAGCCTGAATTAAATTGCATTTTGTAATCTATTTATATGTGCAGTGAAAAGGGTAGCTATTTCTTGTTTCTTAACTATGGCAAACCACCTGTCATCTTTTTCTATTTGATTTACTAGATAACAGCTTCTAACTGCACCAGACCTTTTGACAATTTCCTTAAAGTAAATTTACTATTTCTTATCTAATCCAAATAGCAATAATTATTCACTATACCTCGCCTATCATACTTAAAATATGAAGCCACTCTTGTCAACAGCATTTTGATTTCCATGTAAACAGAACTGTTTCTTAGTAAAAAATTTCCATTCAGGAAGCTGCCTGTTTCCATTACTCACAGTTAAAGTTCAGATTCCATTTTGCTACTCTTTCTCTCATTTGGGATTTTTTTCCCCCTGTTCTTCCTCTAGCTTCTTTCTGCTACTCCCAGTACACATGTATATATTGAAGATTAAGAACCAACATAACAGAAAAAAAAAATGTTTTGTTTCTTGCAAAGAACTCTGAGATACTGACAGGTAAGTTAAACTTGAGTTGTCAGAACATTTGTTTTCAGCTTGAACCCAGGTCAGATTTTCCCTTAACTTGAAATAGTATTTCTACAACTCAGGTCATTGTGGTAAATCCTAAGGAAATCACCAAGCAAGTACAACCAACACCCTAACACAGCTTAAGTGCTTGTAAATGGATTTCTTCTGTGTCCTAAATTAAATTGAAGTGTAAAGATTTATAGTATTACCATGTGACAACAGCCAGTACATTAGATGTTACACTACCCATTAAGCTCCAAAGATTTTATTTATATTGCTTTGTTTTTTAGAATTATGTGATGACCTCAAACAGTAAATAAGTACTATGTCACCATAATGGATTCCACATGTAAATTGCAACTCTATCTGTAATACAGCTTTCCCCAGCATGCCCAGTTTAAGTCAAATAAATATTCTTACTAAAGCAAATAGGTTGTTGTTCCTACTAAACTTGAAGATGGATTAAAAATTCAGATACCTTGAATGTGAATATCTTTGTCACATTCTGCTAATATTTGCTGAAGTCTTCAGAGCCCACATGTGTTAAAGTATTTAGGCTCCCACGTGAAACCAAGGGGCTCATATGATGCAAACTTAGGGAATTCAGGACTTTATTACATTTCAGAATTTACCCAGGCATACAGATCGGATTCATAGGGCTTTGGTAGAAAGATTTTTGGTTCTGTCTTTTTTTTCAATTTATAGAAATACTTACCAGGTCAATTTTTAAATATTTAAAAACAACTGTGACAGAGATGTAGAGCTTTAACTTGGAAATCAAGAAGTTGTCAAATGGATAATTTTTTAGCAGAAAGAAAAAGAAAGCATAAGAACAAAGGAAAAGGAAGGCAGGACTGATAACTGTATACATAATAACCACTTTGACATTGGCACTATTCTGCACTGAGAAGACAATTTCATCAAGCTGTTTGTTGTTGTGCTTTTAGTGTGCTACTGTATTTTTCTCAGTTTGCAAGCATAGGCAATGTAGAATTAGTAAAAATGGATCTGTTCCAGAGTCCAGTGCAAGTCGAAGATTAAATGCCATTACATTTTCTCTCTCTTTCATCAGAATGAATATAATGTGCTAGTAACTCAACACAAAAGCTGCTGTACTCTGCTGTACATGTTACAGGGAAGTCAAGAAGTGTTACCACCAGCCTGGGAGTGTAACAATGAATGTTCTTAACTTATTTTGTTTAACCTTTTCAGCTTTTTATGAACAGACAGGGGTGGTTTTATGTAGGGTATTTCGTGGTTTTTCCTTTCTAAATAGTAGCATGAGCATGGAGGGATTTTAACTTCTGGTTTTCTTTGGAAAATCACGTATGTTACAAAATCATCTCCAAGTAAATGAAACAAGAGGACTATGGTTATGATGATGCTTTTACAGAAGTTCTACTTTAGTTTGAGTGATATTATTAGTCAATTTGAATGCAAATATATTAATTGCCTCACAACTTGATTCTATGTGATCGGGTTGACTTGTAGGGAATCTCCCTACATACAGAACAAGCACAATCTAATAATTTTGCTTTGTTAGAGTGTTACAGTGGTTTCAGTCTCTACCATACACAATATCCTTTGGAATGATCTATTTGCTACTTGCTAATCATTCAGAGTCTAAAATTATACAGAAGATCTTTATACCACAAATCCAAAATCAGTGTTTAAGCCATCTTACAGGCACTGCAAAGAGAATTTTGAACAGCAAGTCTTATTCTGATGTAAATGCATCTGTTTCAAAATACCTCATGGCATTTACTTCAATACACTTAGTCCCAGCATGACCTGGCTTAGATGATATCAGAATCTACCCTTAACATAAAAGTAGAAGGTTTTGATTTAATTTTTCTGACTTTTTTCCCCCAGTACTGCTACCRAATGATAATCAGCATCTATATAACTGTAGAAAATTTTTTAAAATATATGATTTTTCAAACTGACATAAAATTTACTTGAGAGTGATATTTACAGACTACATTGACCTAAACCCTATCATTGTGATAGCTTGTTAAATCTCCCTGGCTCATGCTTTTTGACTTTTCATTACTATAGGTTTTCTGGTTTCTTATTCCTTTTTTGCATTTTATTTTTTATTCAGCAGGATTCTGATTTTGCTCCACCACCTGCTAAGAACTAAAACAATGTTTGACTGATTAAAAAAAAAATTAAAAGAAAAAAGGCAACAAGATGGGAAAGGAAAGGAAATTGACTGCTGGTCTCCCTAAAGTCCTCTATGAGGCCTTTCTATCTTGGATGCATGAGAAAATCACGAAGTTACCCACTCTTATAGCAAGACAAGCACTCCACTCAACCAAATTCTGCATGAATATACATTAGTGCTACTTTGATTTCTGAGGACAATGGCTAAATAAAATCATACCATTGTAGCTGTGTGATTTAGGTGATATTATGCAATAAGGTATCATGCAGCAGTTGAGGGAAAAGCAAATACAAATCTAAATGCACCATCACCCAATAACAGTGCGGAGCCATATTTACTTAATTAGTGAAACACTCCATGGCACTAGAAAACACCACATTGTTTGGTTACCTGACTGCCAGGGCTGTGACAACCCAACAGCTTTGTTGTGTATTTCTGCATACAGTGCAAGAAGACTACCCAACACAGCCTGAAACTAACACTAACACAACTGATATACCAGTCAATAATCCCAAACTTCCTGCTGTATGTGAAAGAAATACTCGGAAAGGTTCTACCATTACACCTAGATAGCTTGTGCTGATAAATATTCAAACTTCATCATAAGAGTGCATATGCATACCAATGAAAACTGCTACACAAGAGTCCTGCAAATGAATTGGCAATATGAACAGAGAAGAGGAATTTCAAAGAGAAATTAATACCTGACTGTGGTTTTCAAACCTGCCAAAATCCAGGAGGCAACAGGCAGATACAAAGGGTTAAATCCAAGTCCATTTTGAAGAGCTATTTTATCATGAAACTGCAGAGAAAAGAAAAAGAGGAAAAAAAGAGATTAATAAGGATGAATCAGGGATAAAGAATACAGAAATATTTCTCTTTCAGCTTTAATCCTACAAACTGCATACAAACATATAAAGCTTTGTAGTCAGACATAAGATTAAATTTCTCATATAATTGCATTTCGGACTATGTTTTTCTTCTCTCTCAGGTATTCATCCCCTAATTAGGCCTAGGAAGATGACTAAACCTGTTTTTATTTCTATTACCGCTGACTACATGTTGTTAACCACTGATCTTGTCAGCTCTATCCTACAATAAATCTGTAGCTTACTTAAATTCTGACCTACACAATTTTTATATTGTAAGTTATGTGGTGCAACTTAGTGTTTTGGAAAATTTCCATGCCTATTCACTTTAAAAAAGATAAATTCAGATGCAATGTACGAATTCTCATTGGTGGGCACTTGGTCTCAAAGACCTTTTCCTATGCTACAAATCAGTGCAGGAAAAAACAATCTGCATGTGCTTCTTAGAAATTGTTAAAACATATAAAAGCCATGAGAAATCATTCTGATTGAAATATATTTTAAACTTAACTTTTTCATTGTTTCTTTTCCAATGTGTTTCTTTGGGAAATGCAGAGTTTCTTTGTGGAGAGATGTGAGATAACATAGCTCTAACACTAACTGGGATTTAAGTCTTTGAAACAAAAAAATTCTCTTTGGTGTGCCAATTTCATAATTGTGGCTGTCAAATCTAAGCTGCTGAGCTGCTGTCTGAGACAGGAACAGCATGGAGATGAGGAAACACAGCATTTTTCAATCAAAAATTCAGGTTTTATTTCATTTAGTGCCATCTCCTCATGTACTTTGCATTACCAGTTTACAATATGAGCAGCAGGGATTCAGACATATCTATATCCTGTGCAAAAATTCTGGACATTCTGGACAAACAGATCAAAACACTCAGAAATCAAGTTATATGCAAACAGACTTTTAAAATTCTAAATTAAAAAAATCTGCCATTAGAATAAGGTTCTGGAGCTTCTCATATTGCTTAGAATGGAACAGAATATTGACAGAATATATAATACATTTAATTTCTCATTAAATCATTGAAGTTAGAATATTCTTCTCTGTATTAACTTAAAATGTTTGTTGCAAATGCTAGAAATACACTGATTTCTTTATTTTTGTACATTCACAAAAAACAGTTGCATTATCCCTATGGATTCCATGCATAACCACATGACCTCAGCACCCAGTCACTGCTGAGGGCACTGCATGTGTCTTGCAAGGTGCACATCTGTGGAACTCAGTTTAGGGCATTGCAAAAATACCTGGCCAGCACAGACACCAAACACAATACTACTGTGTTTATAACTGCACTTRATCTTACATTGTGTGCTGAGAAAGGCTCATTAACCTTGATAGTGCCACACTAACAGAGCTGTATTGCTTTCTCAGTCCTTGACAGGATGCTCAAGTCCAACTGTAGCATCTCTCAGGAGCTCTATGTTATGCCATGCAAACACAGTCTGGAAGGATACTTCACGATTTGACAGCATTGTTAATTTTAGTCAGTTATTTTCATTACATTGCATGGCCAAACTTCACCTGCTTCAGCAGATACCATTCCTCTGTATCGCTCTACTTTCCACTGAAATTAAATGATATTATATGATATCTCAAATATTTCTCTTGATAGCATGTTGAAGAGCTTTGGCAATCATCACCTTTCTCAAATAACTTCCTTAAATTTCAAAATTATGCCTATTTGACTGATGTAGAGTAAATAGGATTCTCTCCATGTGTAAGATAATCCTCCAAGTATTATAGCTCCTCTCAAACACTTAATTATCACTTTAAAGCCCTCTTAAAGAGTCAGGTGAATTCTGAAGTGTTCTGTTTGCAGAAAATTATTCATTTTTACTATTTCTGAATTATTTAAACAGTCCTTAATCTACACAACTGCAGTACCTCACTTTTATATATGTAGTTTATCTCATAAACCTTTCCATCACAATTTCAAAAAACACCTATGCAGTGGCCTTCAGTGCATGTTTACCAGTCCATTTAGTTTCCCTTGATAGTTCTTTAACTGTTATTCAGCTAGAACAAGTGTGACCGAGGAGGACAGGTGTCAGATTTTTCTCTTCCTCCTACTTTCTATGAAAATATGCAGCAGAATAGAGGATAGTTTGTATTAATTTCCCAACTTATGAAAAATAATAAATAATTAATTTGAACGCACAATCATTATAACTTTTGATCATCCTACAAAGTATAGCCCCTCACATATCCACAGAGGTGCTCACTCTCAAGACACGACTTCACAAGAGCCAGGTCTTATTGCCACTGCTCATTGAACTACTTGTTCTTTTCTTAGAAAACTCTGTCACACAAATGCTGGTTTATGTTGAATATTCTTTACTAGAATAATTATACTATGATATTCATAATATTGTAAGCAGAAGTATAAACCTAGAACTGTTTCATACTATTTATTGCTACATACTTTGTGAGTGAACACAAAGATAAATAGATTCGTTTTCCAAACTGAATACATCTGATGAAAGATCTATGGTGAAATGCCAATACAGACAAATTGCAGGCTGACAAGCAACATATTCACTTTGTTTTCTTGCTTTGTGGCTTCTAGGCATTATATGAATACAACATCACCAGTCAAGAGAGCAAAATCCACTGATGACAGACTGTGACAACATAAGGCAGTCAAACGTTTCAGCATCTGCTCTTTTTCTGTATGGCTGCTAAGGGTGGTGTGTTAGGCTCTATCTCTCCCTTGCCCAGCAAAATGAGTCAACAGGGTGACTTCTGTGCAAGACAAAGGGAAGTTACTTTGGATGCCATCTCCTCTGACATCTGAAAAACAGGTCACAAAGTCCCAGCTGAACAATTGCATTGATTTTCTGTTTGATTTAGAATCTGTCAATCTTCTTACAGAATGTACAATACCAGCTACTGTTGAGATGTATGGGAAAAACAAAATAAATTCTGGTTTAATAGTAACAGCTGCAGACAGTACAGGTATTCCCAGCCACAGCTAGTTATTCTCTCTTGTGTTCCCAGTTGCTATTCCTACACCCAGAGAGCTCCTGACTCTTAGTAGGTATTGACACTACAGAGAGTTTTGCATGATTTTTGTTCTCCAGATCTGAAAGTTGAAAGAAATCTGAACTCTGTAGCTTTCATTGATCTGATAAAAGCCATTGTCACATTAAGCTGACCTGGGCTTTAGAGTCTCACAGAAAGAGTATAAAGGTGCAGCAAGCAGTGTCTCTTGGAAAGGGACACTGACAGCAGGAAAAGCATGTCAGGTAGAGGATGCACCGTCAATGGATAATCTCAGCTTGTTGAGGCTGCCCCAAGGAACAGTCCCAAGTCTAAACATTTCAGTAGAGCAGTAAGTCAGGGAGTAAGCCTGCTCTACCAATCTTAATGCCCTATAGATAAAATGGTGTCCTTACATTTCTGAATGTCTTTAAGATTTCCAAACAATTTTTGACCTCAAGAGAATCATGAAGAAAGGAAAGTTGATTCCCCAGTCTGACAAGAGATTGGAGTGCAGAAAAAAAATATATCAAGTTGAAGAGTGAGCTCCATAATTTACAGGGAAAAAATCAATTTTAACTATATTTAGTTTCTGTTTACAAGAAGAAATATTTACTTTGCTTTACTAAATTATATTTGTGCAAGCCAAACATCATTACATGGCTTTGAATAACTCAGAAAACTATTTCCATAGCACTCACTGAATTAAGGCAATAACATCATCAGGACTTTAAATATTTTTTTTCCTCTATTGATATAGCTTTTTCATTCTGTCCTTGCTGAACTTTTTGGTCATTCTTTATTCAGGTCATGTCAAATAAGAGAGGAGAATGGACTGGTGAGTAAAAGCACTCTAACAAGCAAGATAAGATGCTCCATCACTTTGTGATGAAATATTCAAATGCATTGCCCACTGGTATCAACTTAGTCACGACTGATTTAAATGATACACTGAAAAATGTGCTTTAATCTTCCATATAATAAGTTTTAAAAATTAAAACTGAAATCACAGTTTAAAGAAAAAGCTAGCAGACACTTCAGTCATCATTTTCTTGACTGTGTGTTTTCGGTCGTTAAAGTGGCTGGTTTCATTAAAGAACTGAATACAGCTGCAAGGGTAATGCAGATTATGATCTACAGTCAATAATTTTTGACCTACTGAATGTCTTGGTGAATACTGATGTCATTACACTTTACACTAAACAAATTAATGTTCTTCCCAATTATTTTTAACCTGTGAAAAATCACAGAATGGTTTGGGTTGGAAAGATTCTTAAAGGTCCTGTAGTTCCAACCCCCATGCCATGGGCAGGGACACCTTCCACTAGACCAGGTTGCTCAAGACCTCATCCAACCCAGCCTTGAACAATTCCAGGGATAGGGCACCCACAGCTTCTCTGGGCAACCTGTTCCAACGCCTCACCAACCTCACAGTGAAGAATATTTTCTTTAATCTAAACCTGCCTTCTTTCAGTCTAAAGCCATCACCCCTTGCCCTTTTGCCATCATGCTCTTCTTGAAAGTCCCCCTCCAGCTTTCCTGTAGGCCCCCTTTAGGCAGTAGGAGGCTGTCAATACCTTGCCAACAAAACTGAAAAGAATATAAACCCTTAACCTGTTCTCTACCATTTCAAGCACTTTTCTTTAAAGTTGAAGTGAGAATATTTAGAATAGATACTGACTCAAAATAATATACCTGACTTAGAATACTCTCTGCCACTCTATTATTTTTCTGCAATATACACTTAGCACTCAGAATTACTTCTTTACCACAGCTTTAATCAATGACAATAGAAATATATGAGCTTAAAGAATTATAGTAYGTAGACAAAAGAACTACATATGGAACTGATTTTTCAAACAGCCTTGTCTCTCTATGAAATATTTCCATTTTAATGAGAATTTTTGATTCCTGTTTTTTAATCAATTCTTTTTCTCCCCAACTATAGTGAAAGCAGATAGAAGTTAACTGTGAAATTCATTATGATCCTCAGAGAAACTGGATAGACCTTGCTTGACAATTTATCAGTGAGTATGTTAGTTTTGTCAACTTCCATTTCTTTTTTCTATTTAGTTGGATGATCCGAATAATTTTTTTTAAAGCATTAATTTCTGGGGACAACATAAGCAAACAATTAGAATTTACCTGCCTCCATTAGATCACTGGTACGTATGCACTCTTCCTTCCTTGATGCAAATTAGGAGTTGTCTTCAAGAATTGATCAAATGACCACCATTAACATTTATTCAAGCATGGAACTGTCAGACAGAAATTTGCAAGTTATGAGTGAATCCCATGAGTTTCATCTGCTCATTGATTTATTAAAATTTCATGAAAAGGAAAATAAAATCTTCTTATACTAAGACCCACAAAGCTCAACACTGTCTTCCTTAGAAAATAAGTCGCAAGCATTCATTTTGTACTTAGTACTATATGTTTTTCCAAATACAAAAAGAAGAATTACAGCACAACTAGGAAAAGCCTTTTCAGAAACCAATAAAAGCAAGGGCATTAAAACTAAAGGAATCCTACAGGTTTACAGAGCTAGTCACTCCTATCTTTGCCAGCTAGTCCAGGGTAGCATCAACTGAAAGCTGTTTACCCAGAGCAATCGCACCTACGAAAACGAATTAAAATGGAAGTCTCTTTCAGGTGTCTTTCTAATATTTAGAACTACTGCCATGTAGTTAGTACCTCTGCCTATAAATATTGCATCACTTTTAGTCCCAGATCATTACAGTTACAATAATATTACTATCCAAAATAGACTAAAACAACATTTTCAGAAAGTATATGAAGTTATTTGCCTTGGCAAGAACACAGTTTGTTAGGTGAAATGGACTCCATTATCTTAAACACTGAAGTTCCTTAAGGCATGACTAGGAAAATGCAGCTCTACAACCTCATATAACTTTGTGGATTTCACTTACGTTTTCTGTCTGGAGAACAGTGACTGGTACACATCTTGTGAAAAGTGTAAAGATAACAATACAAATTCTCCAAGTGTGCCTTTCTGAAAAATCCATTGCAGATTTGAAACAAGGAGTTTACTTTCTTATTTTATCTGACCGTCTGTTTTCTTTGTGTACTAAATGCTCAACTACACTTAAAATTGTGTTTTCAATTATGTGATTATGCATTTGTGTAGCCCCATTGAGCTTCATAGGATTACTCAAGCAGAGAAAAGTTTGCAGAATTACAGCTCAGGCTTGTCGATAAGGGGTTTTTTAGTGAAAAAAAAACAGACTTTGTTTCACAGTTCATTCATTGAGGAATATGTAGTTGTAAGTATTTAAGTTTTTTAATTACAGTACATTATACAATAGAAAAGATAATATTTCCCCAGAAACAGTGTTTATCTCCATTCTCTACTTTTACAAGGATAGAAATGTCACTGTCTCTACTACAAGAATGGCCCTTCTGAATTGGTTTCCATGAAAGTAATCATTGAACATTACTTTGAATCATAAATGGAAGTAAATCATGCATTAGAATAAGCCCCAAAGTATCTCRGAACATAACACAAATACATAATGATTTTACAATTTCTGCAGGAACAAAAACAACTTCACTTTCAGGAAATGCATTTTCCTTCTCATGGAGAAAATGTACATTTTCACTGGGAAARAAAAAGCTATCTTTTGTGATCAGTTGAAATTCATTTTTTTCTTTTTTAATTTGTGCCATTTTTTTAAATACAGTTTTCCACAGAAGTCAGTCAAAAAAGGACTGAAAAAGGACTATATAATTTATAGCATTTTCCAATTTATTGATGTTAACACAAATACGCCCAACAAAGAAAAAGTAGCTATATCATAAATATGAGCAATAAGAGTAAACTAAAACAAAAGGGAAACACCAGAATAGCTTCATTCCCTCAAACTAATTTCAGAAGCTAAGTAAATCTTCAGCTACATAATTTTGTCCAAATCCTGTTTCAAGCTGAAGTCATATCCTACTTTTTGTTCATGCAACTAGGGTAATTTGATCTTGATACAGAAGCATGAGAATTTCTTTGAACTGAGTTCTGTCCCAAGACATTAGCAAGAATGCTTTTGTGTCCCCACACTTTCTTTTTGATCTGGTACTTGCAGGTTTATATATCTATGTTCCAGCATGAACTCCAACTAAATCGACTGTCCTGGTATTGTTAAAATCTGCTACAAATAGTTCATTAAGCTGGAAGTCACACTTATACAGGAAGCACATATTAAAAGTGAGAAGAAYCTGACTTGCAGTTGAAACACACTRGACTAAAACTCAGAAGATTTGTGTTCATTCCTGGCTCTGACAGGCATCTTTTGAGCAATTTAATCTTTCTGATACTGAGGTCCCCAAGTGTAATACATCCATTTATACTTCTTACTTGAAAGGTAAAGTTCCTTAATTCCAGGTTTTCTCCTTAATTTCTATATGTACAGAAATTTTAGACCACAGTCTTGTCTGGTCTTTTCAGATACCACCATAAGAAAAAAGGTATTTTTGTTCTCAGAAAAAAACATATAATAATCTTGTTTTCTTTACCTTTCAGATGACCTGACATTTTAGGCACTGGATAAAACCTTTTCTTCTCTGAAGTTAATGGTTAAGCTACTCTTGCCTTCAACAGAGTGCATGATTTCACTGATCGTGTTTGCAAAAGATCAATTAATTGGATTTTTCATGTTTTTCTCTTCTCATGTTAATCTGCCTGCAGTAGCTGTAGCACTGCTATTTCTGCATCAGGAGCATTTGGACTTGCAGCTGCTTGCACTGAGCCAAGTCTCTGAAGTGGTCCAGTGGGAACAAAACAAATCCATTGTCAAATTCAAACTATAAAACTAATGATGAATTGTTATTAAGAGCTACGTGCAGACACACCAGCAGGAAAAAAACAGCTGCATTTTCAGATTGATTTAAAGAAATGTGGGTAGCAAGACCACCCTAATGATTGACAATTCACTTTATCAATTAAAACTAAAGTCAGAAACATTATACCTGAGCATGATCATTAAGTGACAGTGATCCTCAGACTGAGACAATGTCATTTTACCTAGATATGCCTCTAAGGTGATTAGGGCCTTGGACTGTATAATCCAGACTTTAGGCCCCTGTACTGGCACTCAGCCAAACATTTCATTTTCAGGAAATCAGCCTGGCACTAGAGCACCCAGTTTACAATTTTCAGGTGTCAATCTATTCATATGAAGTACACAGAGAACAGTTCAGCTATACAACAGCCTTTACTTAACATTTCTCAAAAACTGTGTTCTAAACACCTTCACAAGAGGCTTTTAATTGGGAAACTACATAGAATGGCATTACCAACGCACAGGCTATCAGAATCTGATTGCAACATTTCAAAGAAATAATTTTCCATAAAAGATAAATGAAGTAAGTGTTTACTTCACAGTTGGGTCTTGAATTCTAGCATTTCATGACAGGTGTAAAGTTCATGTTATCTCTATGACTGAGTTTCAAATTAGAGGCTGTAACTCTTTCACTCATACGTAATTAAACAAGCCATTTATGGGACTTGTCAGTGAATGTTGCTCTCAACAACATCCACTATAAGTAAGACTATTTTTAACACAGCATGAATGTTAATGGCACCTCTGTAAGTCTTACATATGGTAGTGAAAGGTTAAAGGTAGATCTCACTGCRTGGAGAAATAAAAATCTCAGAAAGATGCCAGTGTCTGACATTAAAATAAAACACAACAGTGAGAGAACCTGGACATTCCCCAAATTCTCCTTAGCCACACCAGTATACTCTGGTGGAATATATCAGAATATATCTGCTGAAGAGCATGAAACTTCCAGTCTACAGAAAAAGCACCAGTACAGGTTATTTTTCACAGTTTCCAACTGATCGGAGTTCCCGTTAGAAAAGGTCAGGCCTAATTTTCCACAGTTCCATTCAGAAAGCCTGTGCTCTATCATAGTTCAGGTAATACAAAAAAAAAATTCTGCTTAACTCACTCACTAGGAAATCATTCCATTATATCATGCATACAAAATATGTACTCAAGGGCATGTGGTTTTATTGCATAGCTACTGGATGTTAATAGCATGTAATAAACGTTGTTCCTAGGTCATGAAAAGAAGAAGATACTTAAAAAATAAGACAGATATTTTTGGGCTTATATGACAGAGGAAAGTCTAGCTAAACTTAACAATAGGTATTACTACTGCAGCTGTCATATCAGGATTTTGAATTTTTAATATCCATTTTAAGTATTTCAGAGCTATTTTGTGAAATCCCTGTTACATAATTAGCTTTAAAAATTACTCAAGTTAGCATTTTGTCTATAAGGCACAATTGGAAGATGAAAGTTTAAAATAAAGCTGCCTATTCTTTACACAATTGAAAAGCTGTGCCAATATTATCTTTGCTGTGGCAGCAGCTGCTTGCAAATGCCTTTAGAACTGATTTGGGTCTCTGTCATGTGCTAATGGTATCAGGCAGAGGCTTTAATAGTGTCTGTTCAATGTATACAGTTCCTGGGTGATCCTACCAGAGCAGATAAACTCCWAGCAGCTAACTGAGAGTGCAATTACAGCATCATCATACCTACATGGAATTTTTTTCTTCCCCAAGCATCTTGCCCTGGCATCCCTATTGCCAGGCAGYTCCACAGGCTATAACTCTCACTGCTGCAAAATATCTGAGTGACATGCGCATGAGAAGCTTAGGGTGTAGGCACAAGGAACCATCCAACCTATGTTACAGCAGCAGAATGAAGGGAGGGCTCCGAGTGCGGCTCTAAGGAATAACACACTGCACTTACAGTGACTTTCACCATAAAGCAATTTAAGCAGTTCTTATTTTTGATACGTATTGCAACTAATTAATTGACTTTGGTCCACTTTTTCCTCGCAAGTGGGACACAAAAAAGTATCTTGTCTACAACAAGGTAGACAAAATGACACTGAAAAGGAACTGAGATTTTAAATGTGGCATAGGTATGTCTTTCTAGGATTTGACAGAAATTGTTTCAAATTCTATCAAGTAGATGTGTTTTATTCACAGACAGTCCTTTAAAAAATGTACCCATCTAAAAATAACATTTTTAAAAAATAAAGTCTATTGTCCAAAGAAAGTTAAGACAAGTAGAAAAATTCTTGTCACTCCAGACTGGCAGAATGAGAGCAAAATGAAAACTGGGACATGGGAATAAATCAGGTAGTCATTATTTTAAATAAATGCTGATCTGGTTAAAGAAACTATTGAAGGTAAATTAGGAGTGAGACTGGATGTCTTCTGTCTGTGTGGTCATCCCATTAGCACCAGCTGAAGTTTCATTCAGAAAGTGTTCCTGAATGGATTCTTTATGTCATGGGAATAACAGCAAAGAATAAATGGTATTGCTTCAGATCAACAGTCCTTCAAAACAGTCTTTTGCTGTACACCATATTTAAAGCACCATGCTCCACTACATGGAAAACAATTCTCCTGAAAGAGCATAGCATTTTTCAAATATATATCTTCAGCTGACCCAACTGCAAAGCAATCACAGTATGGTAGCTGAAGTATAAAAGTACCAGCAGTTTTCTGGAAAAGTGATGATTCCACATGACAGGCCCCTAGACTACACTGCAAAATTTATGACCTTGTGCAAGAGTTTAACAAAAACTCTTTTGCTTATAATCTAAAGATTGAGATTTAACACACTTGAGCTGTATATATTCTAGTACAATAGATACAAATAGGTTACATTCCTTGGAAATTAAATAAAACTTGTGGACAAGATTATAAAAAGTGCTGAAAGGGATTATGAAAAAAACCCCTCATATATAAGCAAACAGAAATAGTCATCTACCTCAGGTAAATCAACGGAAGTTAGATGTCCAGTCTGCTTTAGTGATCTTGAAAATCTTGTTAAGTATCTCTAAGCATCTAAATGTCTTTGAAAACATCCCTCTGTGCCTAACATTATTAGGAATCACTGGACTTGAAAGGCTAAAGGGACTCAGCCTCATATGCAATATACAGCTGTACATTTCAAGCAGAATTCATATGAATCAACAGTACAGCTGTCCAATCAAAGATCCCTCCACCATCAAGTGGAAGATAGACCCTCATCATAAAATCTGCCATAAAGGATAAAGCACTCTGGAAATACCTTTCTCAGACATGGTATAAACTGGCCTCTGGAAGACACCTAGAGGGAGCTTAAATGGCTAGACACATAATTCATACTGCAGTCTAGGAACAGAATGGAGAGTACTTTTTACTGATGATTTCAGAAAGTCTTTTGTTGAGCTTCTGCTCTGCCCCAAACACTAATTAGGTTCACGTTTCAACCTGTACAATTGTGATGATTGTCACATTAGAGAAAAAAAACTCAAAATACAGGTAGGTTCCAAACACCAATTTTTTCTACAGCCTTGGGCATGAGTCCCCAATAAAATGCAACAGACTCACTGAATCACTGAGCAAACGTATCAAGCCATGTAAAGGCACAAAGATGCAACCATGCTGCACTCTACATGTTTATTTAGAGACTCTTTGAACAAAGAGGCAGTAAAGTGGTCTCACCTCTCTCTTACTCAAGGATTACACAGTCAGCAAAGCTGGCCAGTGCACCGCCATGGGGGAGCACAAGACTTGAATTACTTAGATTTGACAATACATTCATGAAATAAAAATAAAAATTAGGCCCGTTCATTTGACAAAGGGGAAAATGCCAGAGTTCACTGGGTGAAAAGAGTTACACAGGGAATTCTCTGAAATACTGAAAGATGAGAAGAACATGAAATTTTGAAGTATGATGGACCAGGGACAGTACGGATATAAGCAGGAAGAAGTGAAGGGAATTTGTGAATTAGCTTTGAGGAAATGGCAGAGATAATAAGGACACAACAGCAATAACAAATGCAATTTTTTTCACAATGCTCCCTATGCTATAAAGTTGGGGGACAACTAATTCTGAAGGTAAAAAATGTAGGAGGAACAGAAAGAACAGCCATTCTTATTCTTCCCACACTTTCCATAAAATCATATTTATTCACGAGCTACCTATTAATGTGAGCAACCTGCAAGCAGAATAGTTAGTCCCCTGAAGTACCTCACTTATTTTATTATCAATTATCATTACAATAACTGTATTACATTTTGCTGAAAAAATAATTTTATGTGGCATGAGCAACATTTCTAGTATCAATATAAACATCTGAATTTTAAGAATTTTAAGAAAAATCCATCAACATTTGTTTCCAGTCATATTCAACCTCTTTTAAACTGTGTAGTGTCCATTAACTCAAGGGATATCTGAACAGAACTATATTATTCATCACTTACCTTTCAGATGTATTGAGATGGACCAGAAATAATGGAAGGAAAAGATTCCTAATGCAAGTTTCTTGAGTATGTGGATTAGGACTTCTCATGTTCGCAAAGAAACCCAGCAAAACTTTTGATCTGAGAGACTGTGAGCGCTAATGATCAGAAAGAATGTCATGGAGGATTTGTTTATATTTTTAAAACTGTACATAAAAGTTATTTATAAAGGAAACAAAATGCAGGCAAGAAATGAAAGACATTCTTTGATAAATTAAAAATGTTTGCTTTCTCCTATAATGCAAGAAAGCTAGATGTAAGAGAAGTATATTGTGTGTATGTTCAAAGGCTTAACAGCATGAGGTATAGAAGTATTTCAAATGGTAACAGCTCAGAAAATAGTATAGGTCTTGAAATTAAATCATCCTCATAAATAAATCATCAAATAAAGATAAAACGACAAATTGGTATTAGTCTAATACAAATTTAGCTGAAGTATTAATATCCCTTTTTTCTCCCCTCAGAGGGAAACTTGCTATAAAACTTGAGTTCAGATAAATGTCTTCAGKTCTAAGTATTTGTGGTGCAATTCTTTATTGCTTTCAGTCACTCGTAAGAATTGTAGTGATGTCAAGACAATGTTAAGATGTCAAAATACTGAGCACACATTTGATGTATCCTTGAAATCTGTCCTACTATTTCTGAAAGTACAGGCTCCATAGTTCTCTTGCATATTAGGCATTGCATCACTGTCCTTGGGAAAAGTTCCCGCTAMCCCTTGATATGGCCCCACACTCTTAGCAGCAGCTGTACATTTCCTCCATGTCTGAAAGACCATGTGTCACCTTACAATTTTGTATAAAAGCCTTGTAGGCCTCATACACATAAAGGAAAAGATGCCCCCTTTGTACAACCGACTGAACCCAAGATTTCACAGGAATTTTCCTATGAAAGACAGATGAACCTCGAATATAGGGCATAGTATTCAGAGCAACATCTCATCATAAAACAGTCATAAGAATAAGGAAAATCCCAGCTGCCTAGTTCTTATCAGAAGATAATCCTCCACACAGTGCACTGCTAGAAGAAAATTTCACATCATTTGTCTTTTTAGCATACTTCATAGCAGCTATTGTTTTTTCACATTCGTAAAACTCCTATGACCCTTTTTGCTTACCCTGTCAGGCTTCTAGTTTTTTGTACTGAAACCACCATAATTAGATGGTAAGATTTTTAGGGTGTGGACCTTGTCTAATTGTTTGGTTTATAACACTGTGAATGTACAGTACTTACATTAATATTAAACTGCATCTTGTCATATGCATAATGTAAATGCATTATTTTATGATGCTTGTTAAAGAGAAATAGTTAGACATCTTGTTTTCAGCCTCCTTTCTAAACAAGGCTTATATGATCAAGGCTATGTAGATCTCCATGTATGTTTGTACTATCAAAATTTCAGATCACTCTGTCCAAGTTAACTATATTTACATTCACCTAAAATGGGACTTGCGCTCAGAGATAATAAATACCTAYCGTGCTTCATGAAAATAAGTGTGTTGAAGATATTACTTCCCTGAGAATAAAATCTGCAGTACATGCTCAATAGTTTTGAGATATTATAAAACAGCAGATAGGCACACTATTTACCGCTCAAATCTTTGGGTAGAACACCAGTCAGAGCTTACATCTTTCATTTGCCAGAATCGAATGTGTGTCACACATCTATAGAAAAACAGACTCACCAGTTGTGATGCTCAAAGAGCCACTTAAGAACTCATAAGCAGATCTAGGGGTCATGCCAAAGGTCTGCTTTGTCAGGCCACCCATTACTGGCTGTGGCTAACAGCGGCCGTGCAGTGAAAAGCAGAGCAGCRGAGGTGCACAGCACTATTTCCCAGGAGTACCTGCTTCCAGCAATGTATGAATCACGGACATCCTGAGCTTGGCATTATGTCTGTGTGCTTAATAGCTCTGCCCCCCCATGAGGATTTGTAAAATTTATTTTGGAGCTTCTGTAGACATCTGGCATCCCAAACTTCCCACGGCATTGGAGTCCCACATTTTACCTACATGCTTCACAGAGAAATGTCTCCTTTTGCTTGCTTGTACAACCACCTGTTAGTCTTACATGGTACTCCCTGGAGTTAATTTTTTTAAGACAACTGGTCTTCCTTGGTTATCCACAATTTACAACCTGCTATTCTAATGACCTTGGTCATATTCTCTCTCAGATGCTTCTTTCCCAACTGTTTAGAGCAAAGATTTAAAAACCGATTAAAAAGCCATTGGAGCTTCAGTGACTTCGGTGGCCTTTGGATCATTTTCAAAAGAGGTATATGGTATACTAAGCATATGCTTGACTACATTCTGTGCCAAAACCCAACGACTCCCTCTGGAGGTATTTTTAATATTCTACATTATATTTCTGATTTAAAAAAATATGGAGATATTTCTGTATTTTTACATCCTGAATTGATACCAATACGTTAGAGATAATTCAGGTCTCCCAATTTGAAAAGAATGGTACAAACATTGCAATAAAACTATTTTTACCCAATTAAAATAGGCTTTTGATATTTACTACTTGAAGAACAGGAAGGAAAAAGAAAGAGCAAACACCTTCTACCTTTTCATCAGGGCATAAGATGTAAAGGAAAATAAAGCAGTACGATAAACAGAACAATCGGCATGGCGTGGCTTAGTACTATTTCCAGGCTAAGTTCCAAGTCATTTCTATAAACAAGTTCCAGTCCAAGTACATGTTTGGCTCACTTCCTTTGGATCTGACAAATTTAAGTATAGGAAAGTCAAGGGCTTATTTTTTTCATTTTCACTTTGATGAAAGCATTCTTGCTTTTCATGCAGTTTTCAGATCAGATCAATTGTTTTATTTTTCTAAAATGCCAAAAACAGCATAGCTAGGAAGAAACTTATGTGGGAAAAAATGAGCTGTTGCTTCTCTACTTACTGCACAATATTACTTGCTTTTTTCATGTGTTCTATTGCTTCTAGTAGACACCATGCTCTCTAAAGCTTTATTCCAGAAAGAAAAAACTGCAGTAATTATGGTGAAAGATGTCAGGATGCACTGCACAACTATTCTTTGCACCACAACTCAAGAAGTATGGCATTCTTTTGCAACATACCCCTTAAACATATGTGTTCTGCAGTTTGTCTTACATCAAAAACCACTTTTTATTGCAATGCAAAAAGGCATTAAAACACAGTATCCAAAGCTATGAGTTACTCAGTTTGGAAATAAATTACAGTATTCATTCAGAGTAGCAGAAATAGAAAAGCTTCTTTAGAATGCCAAGGCCAAACACACAATACTCTATAGGCATGGTGCTTGCTATGCCCTTTACTGGCAGATTGAGTTTCACGTTCTCACCAAGCTAGCATTTAGCAGCATTACACTGCTGGTTGGATAGCAATGACAACCCAATTAGAAAGCACAGTCAATGAACAGGTCAGGCAGCCAGGGTCCAGATATCCTAATCAAGACTAGGCCTTTCAGTTTGTAAAACTTTCTGTTGACCCTTTCCTTATCATAAGTGACCCATCCTAAAAACATGTCAAAAATTGGTGAAGAAACAAAACAGAAAATAAAATATAACTTACCCGAATAAGCAAATAGCTTAAGAAAATTTTTCAAGGAATTTTCAGCATAGGAAAGAAAAGAAATGGGTAATAGGGTGAGATTTCTGATTTCCCCATAAATACATGCACTGTACTGCTGGTTGGCTTTGGGGAAATATTTTTGGGTAGCCTGTGTTAATCAGACACATATTTTGGCAGCTTAGAACCACCAAAACCAGAAAATTGTATGGCTGTATTATTTAACCAACTTAGCTTTCCATATAAACACAGATCATTTTGAATTTTGGCTTGATCTCACTAGAAACATATATATATATGTTTAGATACATAACTATAATATACAAATAGTTCCATATGGATTTGAGGTTATGAAGCCTGAAAGCAGGCAGTAGAGATTTTTCAATATATGACATATACAAAGCAGATAAATGTATGGATCAGGAAGAAAACTACATAAATTGCTGCGCTTTTAAACTTAAAGAGTGGCAGCTAGGGTTTTTTTGATCAAACTGAGTTCAAGTCTGAAGGCACAGTATTAGCACTAAGGCTGTGAAGTCTAGTGTTCACCACATATGAAGCACATGTCTTTGGAGACAAAGTTACCAACACTTCAAAATAAACAATGAACTTGGACTTTCAAAATAGCCAAGATCTTTCCTGAAGTCTACTGATTTTTTTTTTAACTCAAGAGCAGTCTCTCTGTAATAGACTAGCGTGGTTTTATTGTCATAAAGATAGATTTTCAACATCACTGGTTTTATCTTCATTAAAAACACCTTGGCTATGCCATTTTTCAAAGTCCTCATGTTCAGAAACGCCTCTCCTTACATGCTCCATCACTGATGTTTCTTCTAGAACTATCTAATCTCACCTCTTAGTTTAACCTTGAACTTAGCTAGACTTAATGTTCTACATGAGTAAAAACAGTTCTCAACTTTTATTCTGTCATATGTCCTCGGTTTCCAACTCCTATGGTTGACTAGTTGTGTCTTTGCTATGCCGCAGGCTTGATAAAAGATGGACTTATTTGCCTCTAACTTCCACGCTGACTTAATGGTTTTACGCAAATAGCAAGTTCAAACAATAACAGCATGTATCACTGCTCATTAAGCTCCTTTCAAAATTGCGTCAGTGAGTTTTGTTGCATAAGAAGCAATGTCAGGATTTGATTACAAAATCTAGGAACAGCATTAACTAAAACAGCACAAATGTATTGAAGGAATGTGCATGATGCTGCTTTCTGAACGGCAGTGTAGGCACATCTAAAATCTGCTTGCTCACACTACAGAAGCTACTTATTAGCATCTGTATACAACACATCATCACCACAGGGAAAGCTAGTATAAAATCATAAATGTCAAGACATAATTAACTTGAAGGTCAGGTTTAATTACAGTTAGTTGTTGAAATTGAAATATACTAAATACCGTTACTATGTCAGAAAATTTCTTAGAACGATTTGAAATGTTCTGTTGGTGCCTGTACTTTTCTGTAATTGACATCTTTTGTTCCATGATGGAGTTGTTTCAATGAGCATTTTTTTACTAACTTTGAAGCAGAAAGAGAACAAACCAGAAAACTAATGAACAAAGCACCACCACAAATCTCAACAAAACCTGTTCTCTGCATTACAATATTATTAATTACTTTCTTGTAATTGGCACTTCAGATAATCATTTAGATAATGAAATTATTTGGAGAGTCTGGTGCATGGATGAAACAGATTTAACTGAGTGGCTCTGAAGTTTAATGACAAAACTAATCAATAAGTGAAACAGACTGGTGAGAAAATAACTCAATAACTGAAAATTTTGCTCTACCTGTAGGCTTTTCCAAGGATTCTACTGGGAATAGTTATTGACTCACGTAAGTATTTTAGTTCTCTCTTTCCCCCAAGGTACAGAAAGTTTGAATGCTGTGATTTCATTTTCTCTTCTGTTATCTAGTGTTTATTCTTCCTCCCCACGACAGCYAGGAGTTCCAGCTTACCTTTTCCTATACTTTTAGCAGTGTGATACACACTTTTTCCCTGAAGAAGCCATTCCCAGCTAGCTAGAATGCAGCAGAGAAAAGCTTAAGCTATTTAAAGCTCATCTCCCCACAACAGCGCAGATTTTAGCTACAGTATGGCCCCTGTGCAAAAATTCAGAAGTCTAAAAGTGAATATAGTGGATGACTCTGGAGGAAAACATTACTAACTGATGAAAACAGGCCATCAAATGCACTGATAAAAGATACATGGTCATTTATTAAGTTTCATTCATTCTGCACCTGAGGTGCTGGATTATAACAGCTGCCCCCATGCTGCAAAGGGTGTGAGTGCCCTCCAAAGTGCACTAATCACCTGAAACCAGCAGGAAATATTTCTGTTTCAGGAGGAAATATTTCTATTTGGTAAGTGGGCAGCTCCCTGCCTCTTTCCCCCTCCTCTTCCACAAGGCCCAGTATTTGGTGCTTCACATAGAATGACAGAAAAGAGCTCAAAAGTCTGAATATAATGAATATATACATCAACTGAAACAATGAAAGATGGTCTCAGGTACACAACATAAGTACAGCAGGAAAGTGGCTGGCAGTTCAGAAACCACCAAAAGAACAGCCTTGACTGTGCTACTGCCTTGCATCTCAATAAACCAGAGAGGATGGCAGTTAATTAAAGAGTACCTGCCTCCCAGGTACTGATGACATTGAACTCAGTGTGGACAGAAGGCATTATAGCTGGCATAACCCGAAAATTCTCTTATTTAAGATTTACAGCTGACTGTTAGAGAAAAGTGAAAATTTATTAAAGGCTTCCATCTGGCAGAATGTATCATTAGTATTCAAACTGATAGCAGCACTGATTTAAATTTAATAATCCGAGTGAAGATATGCATCAAAAAAGAATTCTTTTAAAATATGTCTAATAGCAATAACTGACTTCTTTATTATAGTCTGCCTGTGAAAAATGCCAGATATCAAAGACTAAGACATCAAATGTTAATTTCAGTGTGTTCTTCCAGTTGAAACTCACATTAAAATAATATACTCGATGTGAATCAAGTAGCACAGATTGTACCTGCTTGTACCTTCCTTGAGGAAGATTTGAAACATCAAGGCCCAGAAAAAGCAGGATTTTGACTGTATGAAATGGAGCAGTGAATTTGTAGGAGTGGAGGTGCCCCGGTGCTGGCAGTGGGGGCTGCAGGGGTGGCCTCGGTGATTCCAGCCACTGGCCCCAAGGCAGGGCACAGCTGAGCCCTGCAGCCACGGGTGTGAGACTCCAGAAAAATGTATCTAAGGAAGGGCAAAACACTGTCCAGGAGAACACCAAGGTCAGAGGAGGGGGAGGAGCTGCTCCCAGTGATGGATCAGAGATTTTCCTGCAGCTCACAGGAGACACCACAGCAGAGCAAGTGTTTCCCAGTAGCCACTGGAGAAGAGCACGCCTGAGCAGATGTCCACTCTGCAAACCGAGAGACCCCACCCAAAAGCAGCTGGATATTCCCTAAAGGAACAGCAGTCTCTGCACAGTTCATGCTGGAGCAGGTTCTCCTGGCAGGAGCAGCAGCAGCAGCCCATGGGAAGGGTCCACACTGGAGCAAGGGAAAAGTGTGAGGAGAAAGGAATAGCAGAGAAGTGCTATGGACTGASTGCCACACCCATTCCCGGTCTTCCTGCAAAGCTCGGTGGGTGGGGAAGTTGTACAAGTCAGGAGGGAAGGAGTGAAGCTGAGCCTGGGAAAAAGCAGTGCAAGCTTGTTGGGAAGGTGGTTTAGTTTTTGTTTCTCACTATCCAACTCTATTTTAACTAGCAAAAATTATAGCAATTTTTTCCACAGTCAAGACTCTCTTGCCTCTGATGGCAATTGGTAAGTGATTTCGCTTTCTGATCTCAATCCATAAGCTTTTTCATCCTATTTTCTTCCCATGTCCTGTTTACAAGGAGTGTGGCTGGGTGGGTCCTTGACAGCTGGCCGAGATCAACCTGATCTTGTATTTTTATGGGGAGCGGTACTTGGGTATCCTGTGTGAGAATTACGCTGAGGAAAGTGAACGTAACATAGAAAGATAATCTGTAACCTAAATCTTTTTTTTTTTTAATATTACCATGCAAAGTTGCATTTTGTCCATGTTTTAATTAATTGTATGAAGTTACTGTTCTGCTTTCAGTTTTTACAGCTGAGGTTCCATGTTTTAGGTAACATCCATCTCTCATTCTCAATATTAAAGGAACTTTTTAGACATCATTCTTTCGTACCTCAGCCCTCACTTAATAACCTGGGATTCAGGGGTGGTTCACATAAAGCTAAGGTGACAAGACAGTACACCTGCAGAACAGTCTTTCTGTTAATATACTAGGAATGCCAAACAACACTCCAAAAGTCATGACAGAGTCACCGCTATACCGTCCAGCAGGTGAACAAGGGAACAGACAATTTGTTGAGGGGAAAAAATAAACGTGAAAATTAAGACAAAGTCCAAGCATCACAAATTGAAGAGGTTGGAGAAAAAACATTGTATTCATTATAAGAACAAGTATAAAGTAACTACTTAGTGCACAATTTGCAGCATGGGTGTTTCACAAACAAAAATACCTACAAATTACTTACCCTTTTAATGATTTTTTTCTTAATTGCAGATTAATGGGCAGTTCAACTTTCCAGGTTGGTAATTTGTCACTGTGATCTGCTTTTTAAAAGTTGAACAAGAAAACAACGTTGGAATGCTCCAAATATGTTATTGGCAAGCCAGGCTAGGGTGKTTAAATGGGACCAGGTGCTTTAAATGTCCCACAGCCTTTTTTTGAAGGAAGGCAGGCACTAGTTCTGCATTCACAGTGTAACAACAGGTGATCGATATCGAGACACTCACCCCTTTGTCTCTCCTGGCTCAGCAGGGGTGAGCACAGCCAGAGTCTGAAGGAGGAAGGCTCTCACCGTAGTCAGGCATCTGTACAAAGCAACCTGGGCACACCTCACACAGCCTGGGGGTAGGGAGTGCATCGTGATGTGGCAGAGTCCCTGCTCCTCCCTTAGAGAGCTGTTAAAAAAAAAAAAAAAAACAAACAACAAACCTACACCATGTTTTACTTTACTTTTTTATTTTTCCTATGCCTTTCTCCCCCAGCAGCGAATGTGGATTCACGTGAGCTGCTCCAAAGGCACATATACCAGAAAAATAAGTTTTGATTTTCAATTAAAAACTCTGAAAATATACGCTGCTTTAATTTTTTAAATTTCAGTTTAAAAAAGCCATTTTGATTTTGTCCCATAATGTTTTCTTCCAATTGATGCATTCTCAGCACATCACAAGAAAAGTTTTAATTTTTATAATAAATGAGAATGGTTTGTTGCATTCTTCACAAAAACTTGATAAACAGGAAAAAGTCTTTTTTGCTTAACTGTATGTCAAATTTAGAGGAGAAAAAAAAAGCTAGCAATTCAGATTCTTCACCAATATTTATCCTACAATAAAATACTCTACAGCAGTTCTGAAGGTGCTCACACTATTCCATGTATACGTTTCAGCTGACAAATCACAAAGCTTCCACACAGTGTTTGAACTCAAAAGCTCATTATTTTATACAAACTAGACATTGAAAGCTGAGGCATTGTTAGGGAGATAATGGGTGATGTTACACTAGGAAGAGCAAATGCTTAAAGAACACAGAACTGCCAAGAATACATGGGGAATGCAGTCATTCTACCTAATAATATCGAATTCTTAAAGTTACTGAAAATGTTCCTTTCAGTGGCAGATCTCAACTTCTCACAATTCAGAGCTTCTCAGCTAGACCCCACACCATGGTATGAGAAAGTTCTACTTTACAGCCAAAGAAAATGCACCCTAATTGACTCTGAATCAATTATGGTCTAAAAATACTGGCCTATATTTGAATTAGCAAGTTAATTTGGAAAAAAAATAATGGTCACTGAAAAAATTTTCTTATCCCCATAAACTTAAAAAACCCATAATTATGCAAAACTATAGGAATAAAATTAAGTTGCTCTGACTAAACTCACTTTGTAGAACTATAATTAGTTCACATTCAACTAAGCATCATGTTCCATGCACAACTATATATGTCTTTCTTCAGTAAAATTCATTAAAAGAAAAAAATCATGGTGGTAGAAGTATAGTGTTCACAAAAAGAAAGCTTATGGAGTTCAGCCCTACTAACTGCTATGGTTTTTCACAAATCTTTGTCAGCCTTTCATAAAATTTTATTGCATAATTTTTACCTTTTCTTAAATCCCCAAAGATTTGGGGATAGAATCAATAAGAATCTCATCTTTTCTTGAAAAAAAAAAAAATTATTCATGACTAACCAGCACAGCTGTAAAGGAAAATCCTCCTTTAACACCCCAGAAATTACAAGATAAATAAATAGAATCAAGTGTGTATTATGTTAAAATAAAGTCTCAAGATTTTCATGCCATATGTGTGGTTGCTAAATATGTGGCATCAGGGATACCAAAGCAGGGAATTTTTCTTCTGTAAGATTACAAATGCAGATATGCTCACTTTATTGAAAACCATAAAAAAAAGAAGTCGTATAAAGAAAAACATTTCATAGAACTGGGGCAGGTGAAGATACACGCAGTTTTATAGTAATTAATTATAATTACTATATAATTAATAATAACACGATGCCCAATATAAATGCATGCTTCTGCTGCATGCACATACAAATTGGATAAATCCTCTTCTGGACAAATTATGGCTGGACATAATCTGCTTACCCTTGACACTCACTGAGGTTTGATGCAGTAACATAAACATAAGCAAAATAGGTGTCACCTGATGTTCACTCAATATAATTAAACATTATTATTATTATTATTATTATTATTATTATTATTATTATTATTTATTCTGAGTCTAAGGAATCTTACATTTCTGCACTGGAAAAGTTTGAAACTTATGAAAGACTGTAAACAAACCAATCAATAAAACAACCTTCTTTGAATTATTGGTTGCAACTCAAATTTCAAGATAATATATATAGGAACATGGAGCCAGATTCATCAGAGCTTTATTGACTCATTAATGTAGCTCTGAATAAATGAGATTTTGTGTGTAGATTTAGTTCAAACAATAATTGCTAGGATCAACAGTGTGATACGTATTTAAACCTGGGACTACTGCCACTGAATAAATGAAGGAATCATTACTAGTTAATCTTTGTAGGACAGTGTGTTCCTGGTTGGACCACAAAGTATCAGCAATAATTTCTGCAATGACTGGAAAAACTCCATCATTTACAATCGTTGCAAGGTTTTACCATTTTGCTGAGCCAGAAATAGAATAAAACTTTTGAAATATTTTCTGAGCATGCTATAGCTAAAAACAACAGCAGGTAATGTAGAAGGACAGGCTGCCCAAGTTCTTTAAAATGTTCCTGCGATGTAGACAACAAAGCCAGTATTTTTAGAATTATGTGTTTTTTATAAATGATTTCCATTCCTTTTACTATCAGTCTCTAGACAAATTATCTGATGTTCTGATATAGGAACTGGTTTCTCTGGGCTGCAAACAATAGTCACAATCTAAAAGAATTTTTAAAACCCTCTGCTCTGGAATATTTTTTTAAAACACACATTAACTAGATTATAAAAATTTGGGGGCTATATCATTTAATCTTAATTTTGGATGGCAATCTGTTATAGACAGTTGGAATTTGGAGTATCCAACCTCAAGATAACAAAAGTAATCTGGTTAAACAAGGATTTTCTGAAAAACAGTTTTTATCTTCAGCTTCAAAACTAAAAGAAAATTGGAATAAAATAGCAGAGCACTTGCTAATAAAATAGCAGAGCACACCAGGTCTGAATAGTGGAGACTCCAGACTTTTTTTTATTGGGTCCAGACATTTTTATTGGGTCTGGATTTTCTGATGTGAGGCAGAGATATCTCCCCTATTCAGGCCAGAGATGTCAGAGTGGTACCTGTCTCTCTCTGTCTGAGGTGATTCACTTTCTGTTGCTGGCACAACTCCACTCTTTACAAAGAATTTATTGCTCAYGACCTCTGGCTGCCCAGATAGCACATGACTTTGTGTCCACTAAGCTGCAGAAAGTCTTACCCCTTTATTCCATAGCAAATGGAATGATGTTGTAAAATATAAAGATTTTGATTTAGACTGAGTTCACAGTGAGAAAACATTTATTACCCAGACCCAAGATAATTACTATAATTAAATTATAAAATAAAAAATACTTATTAAGCATTAATCAAAATTATATATTATCTACATTAAAACAACCTCCAGTGGAATATTTTTCTTTAGGCAGTCACTACTTGTATTCCACTGAGATGAACAAAGAGATTCAGCCATTCTTACATGACCAGTCAACAAAAGTTGTTTTTGGAATTGTAACCCTCATTACAAAATTTTAGTTTTTACAGCTTTAAAATGACAAAAAAAAAGTAATGAAGTCAGTAGCTGACCTGCAGGACACCGACTGCASACGTCCATAGGACCTGGAGGTTTGATCACAAAAGGAACTTTACTACACTAATTTCACCATTCATAATAGCTACTTTATGTGACAGTAATTTTTAGGTAAACAGAATATTCAAACAACTCAAACCTATGAAAGTTTTTACATTTCAAAGCAATGAGAAATATTTGACCTTGAACTCTAAAATAAATAGAAATATACAGAGAGGACAAAGAAGAAAATAACGGATTTTACTAAGTTATTCCAGAAAAAAAAGACCATTTAGACYATTTTCTCATGACAATCAGGCACAAATTATGTGAAGAAGGAAGAGAGACAAAGAATCAACCTTGAGCATTGAAATCAAAAGCCATAAATAAGTGAAATTTTCTTACTCTAAATACACTTGGGTTTTCTGAACAAGACAGAGAAGATTCTACGAGGTCAAAATAAAAAAAAACTGAACACCTAAGTATGATTTGTATCTTTATGAATGCATCCATCATGTCTAAATTACAGTCAGTCTAATTTCACAATTATAGTTAAATGTGTCCCGCTCCTCATTACTGTTGTACATTTCAGTAACATTTTTAACAGCTTCATTGTTTTCCCTGGATCATCCAGAAACACACAGGTCAAACTGTTTATAAAAGTATTCCCACTAATGTGTGAAGGAAATAATTGGTGATGAAAAATACTGAATACATCAAACTCAGTTTACTGTCATTAAGATTATGTGCTAAAAGTTAAAACTACAGCATTTGCATTACATGTTAAATCTGGTTATAGCAAATTGAAAGAAAATACTGTACAAGCACTTCTGGGGTTTTGGTGGGGTTTTTTTACTAAGTACAAAGTCATAATTTTATAGTCCAGTAAATATAAGTGATTAATCTAGCTAACAAACATATTAGCATATATCTAATGCCCAAAATGTTACAGAAGAGACATCATACAGCCACTGATGAATGGTGATTACAGTGGTGAGGAGAATGAATAAACAAGCCGTTGAAAAGCAAAATTGTCAAAATGACCTATTCCCTCTAGCTAAACTTCCAACATCCTCAGTGCTGCCCTGTATATGGAGTGACTATGTTTGGCAATATGCAGCCATTTACAGAATTTCATATAAACTTGTGCAAGCTAGCTTGGGTATTAAGGTTACATTCTGTTTTTATTTTACCAAGTACCATGTTACTTCAGTTACCCCTACCTCCATCATCAATGGTACCATACAAAAGTGAAAAAAAATCTGAAGTCTCTTCCTGTTCAATTAGTATACGATATATCTTTCTATTTTTCTGTCATCAGATTTTGTTCATTTCTCATGTCTCTTGTGTCTGGCCAGGGTAATTTTTCTTGCATTTGGTTTTCTGGTTTTGTATAATTAAGCTGAAATTTTAAGATCCCAGAGAAACAATTTTTTAACACATTCAGCTTAGCAAATGTGTGCGTATATATGTGCCTGTATATGTGTATAGATATTAACAATACTCAAAAGAGTTCAAAGTTCAGTGAAACAAGTTTTCCTGCTCTGATCAACTAATTTTAGCTTCTAAGTATTGCTATTAATATGTAATTATACCATATTTCTTCCTAGCATGGTTGTGGTAGTATTTACACAAAAATATGTCCTATCCTGGACACCTTACGAACAACCAGTCTGTCAGTCTTCTCTGGAAGTCTTTTCAGAGGCCTAACCTGCTGCCTGATAAAGTGAAAAGGAAAAATTATGCAGTATCAAGAACTGTCCCTGCACCTTGCTGTTCTTTCTAGTGTTGCACTAGATTGTTGTAACTCCCCGTGGTAGATCTATAATCCCATTATTCCAATGAATTGTAGAGGTTTAATGCAGCATTTAAAGACATATGACAATACATATTCCACTTTCAAAATTAGATGTGTTTCTTTGCTTTTGTTTTTGCTCTTTTTAACTTTTGGTTGTATAGAACGAATGCATTAACTGCACTCAAGCACAAGACATTGAACTGGTATCTTGCCAGGTACTGTTTTAAAAGTGAAGTCCAGGAAATGAGTCTGTGGAGCAATTATGCATGAAATGTCTTTTAAATATATTTATTCACTACTAATAATAAAAAAGCTTGTCTGTAGATGATTCTTTCATTTGTTTCAGATGCTAGTATTTCTAAGTGTTCAAACCATAAGCATCTCCTGTTGAAAATTATGTTCTTATAGTTATTTAGAGAAAATTATTTCAGAGTGTGAAGCTATGTCATTCTGTTTAGATAGTTACACATAATCTCTAAAATAATAAACTGCAACACTTGTACACCATTTTTTTTCATCCTACTATTCGACAATCATTGACAGTAATGAGGCAGACCTTCCAATCACACAGCAAGTATTATTACTGTTTTACATATGAGAGAATTGAGGTAAAGAGAAACAAACAGAAACAGCTCCAGGGTCGCCTTCCCCTAGAAAAAGATTCCAAGTTAGTGATTCACAGGCCTGAAATAAGATCACAGCTACACTATTTTTCTGTAGATTCCAAATTATTAATAGATCATTGTCATCACAGACTCAGGTGTACTATAGGGAAAATATGTCCATTGCACTGGATGTTCACAGGTAGTAACACAYAATTTAGATTTCACTTGAGAACTATTTGAAAATTCCTATGGTAAAAACACAATCCCTATTAAATGTTGAATTTCATCCTCATAATAAATTTTACCCTGATACAACAACATGTGGAAGAAAAAAAAAAGAAAAAAGAAAAATCAAAAACCCAGCAAATAACAGACTCTACACTGTARCAGTGTGGCTGTGTGGTAGAGTTCATTGATTTGGACTCTCCATACATGTTAACAGCTCAAAAGCTTGGAGTTCAAAAGGAAGGAGAATTCATAACTAAAAAATGGATGTGAACTACTTGAGGATTCTCCCTTAAGCCYGGTTCAATGGTTGGAGACACTGCACAGTAAAATGCTTATATGTGCCACAGCTCATCCCCCATGTATTTGTACTGCTGTCACAGGAGCAAGGCTGAAAATTGTCTCAGCATGTTAAAGGCATATATATTCTGGGAAAGTCACAGGAAGGGAAGCATACCCGAACTTGGAGAATCCCAGGGAGCTGATGACAATTTTCGAAGATCCCAGTGGAGCTGTAGGAACGTTTGTAAATAACTGTGGCAACAAAAACTACTGTATATAGGTCTACTGGCTGCCAGAGTGAAAAAAGGGTTTCTCAGCCCTTGCTTAGGGAATGGCATCAATACACTGCCAGATGAGAACCTGCTGGCATAAGGTCCTGCCATTCTAGATTCTTTAAGGTCAGTTTTTGACTTCATGTTTTCACTCATGTTCATTTCCCTTGCCTTCTCTGTGAGCTGGAATCAGTAGTAACAGGGATTTTTGGTTGTTTTTCTTCACTTTGGTAAACTACTATTTTAATCATGCTTTCATTCAGTAGCTGCAAATGTTTATTTCTCATCTTTGTCTGTTTACCAATTGCCATAATCATCACATACATCTCAGCTGTCTGAACACCATAGCTGGAAGCAAAATAACCATATCAATAGCTGGCTAACTTCAGAGAAATCACAGGTATCTGGTATATAGCTAAAGTTGCAGCATCAATCTACATTTACTACAGAGAAAAGTTAAAGCTATGATTGCCTTTCAACCCTTTATGATCCTTTCCCAGTTGCCTCAAGGATTAATGGCACTGAGTTCCTAAAACATCTGAGTTCCTCTCTTTGAAAAGCTGTGCAAATTGCTGCTTTTATGCAAACTGGAATTTACTCTCCTAATTTTAATTGGTACACCATCATGTAGATGTCTGCTAATAGTAGTTTGATTTGTAGATTAAGGTCAACAGACCCAAACAGCACAGTGTTATTTATTTCAACTAAAAAGATCAAAGCCACAGAATAATGATAAAAAGCACGGAGTTCAAATCAGAGGAGAGACGGGTTCCTCATCTTCCTAAGGGTCCATAATCTCAGCTAAACATTAATCTGCAACACGAGTTGTGTTAATTTTGTCTGCTTGGTCAGACAGTTTCTGAACAGCTGGCAAACTGAAATGATTTGTCATTTATATACAGATACTATTGACAGATCCTGGGATCTTGCTGAAAGATCCAAGTGAAACTGTCAAAACAGATGGAACAGTTTCTTGTGCTGAGAAACAAATATTGGATTTTTTTCTGGAATCAGTCAGTAAATCAAGTGTTTTTCAAGGAGCTTACAAGTTATTTTTTCACCTTTATTCCCCATTGCAGTAGTGATTCCAAGGAAAATATCTCTAGAGCAACAAATTTCCTTCCAAGGTGCGTAAATAAAATTGGTAGGTGCCTATGAAAAAAGATATGCTTATGGACTCTAAAAAACATAAGAAAGAAATTACATGTGTATTGAACTGAAGGTTTAATAAAGACACTAAAATATATGTCTTTTGGATTTTTTCTGATGGAAAGTTATCCATTAACTTCAATAACAAGGAAAAAATCAGATTTTATGCCTGATTGCCTGATTTGATCAGACAAGTTGAGACAACTAGAACATTGGTTGAAAAAGTTTGGTTCAGAAAGTGTCAGGGTTCAATACCTTTGTTTCTCAAAAGGCCATAAAAAGAGAAAGAATGGAAATGAACCATTCTTGTTTCCACCTAATTGTATCTCTGTACCACAAGAGTCTCTCCTAAAGCAAAATTAAACAGTACAAAATACAACTCAGTACGCTTCTGTAGGTCTTCAATTAACAAAAAACTACACCTCCCTTCATCTCAAAGAAACTATGCAAGTAGAAAGGGCACACAGTAAAGAACCTCTATTGTTCTGCCAGACGGGGCATATAACAACATACTCACACCACACACACGAAGTGCACTTCAATCAGGAGAAGAGAATTCCTGAACAGAATGTAATTAATGTTACATGCCAAAACAATTAGTGAAGTGTGATTGGAGGCACAGCCGTTGCATCTACAGCTCCAAACTTCTGGGCCAAGATCCGGAAATTATACACTTGAAAGCCCTTAACAGGAAATAATGAGCATTTTTATGGCACCAGAACCATAATTCTTACCAGCTATTTAGTGTGTGAACATAATTAAGCAGTCAATATACTTTGGTGTAATGGCTGGTTTCTAAGATGTCCTCTCCCACTCTAAACACTACAAAAAGAAGTTGAAGAAATCATTAAGGAATTTAAGCATCCTAGAGTCTAGTGAGCTCCTAGACACCAGGATAGTAGGGAGATCCTCAGTAAAGAATCCAGGATTGTGTTGTCAGGAGGACRATATTATGCAAAGCTAATTCATAGTATCATAGAATCATAGCAGATGCTGAGTTGTAAGGGATCCATCAGGATCACTGAGTCCAACTCCTGGCCCTGTGCAGGACACCACAAGAGTCACACCATGTGCCCAAGAGCATTGTCCAAACACTTCTTGAACTATGTCAGGCTTGGTGCTGTGACCACTTTCCTGGGGAACCTGTGCCAGTACCCTCTGGGTGAAGAACCTTTTTCTAATATCCAACCTAAACCTCCCCGGTCTCAGCTTCCAGACATTTCTTCRAGTCCTGTCATGAGAGCGAAGAGATCAGTGCCTGTCCCTCCTCTTCCCCTCACAAGGAAGTTGTAACTGCAATGAGGTCTCCCCTCAGTCTCCTCCAGGATGAACAGACCAAGTGACCTCAGCCACTCCTCATACAGCTTCCCCTCAAGGCCCTTCACCATCCTTGTGGCCCTTCTTTGGGTGCTCTCTGACAGCTTAATGTCTTCTTACTGTTGTGGTGCCGAAAACTGCACATTGGGGCTCCAAGTGAGGCCACACCAGTGCAGAGCAGAGTGGGATAATCACCTCCTTTGACTGGCATCACCTCCTTTGAACGGCCATCTCATTGAAAACCATGGAGTTAAAATTGAGTTAGAAAATACAACAAAAGGAGGATAATTTTTAAAGGCCAAAAAAAAAAGAGTCTCCTTAAAAAGTAATTTTAAAAATTCTTTTTTTTTTTTGTATGGAAGGCACTAAACTTAGGCAACATCTACAGTATGCCTATAATTGTACTCTGAAAACCATTTTTATTCATATGACTTTGTAATACAAGCATGGGGAGACACTGTATGAAATTAAAACTAAGTAAATTTTATATGTATAAAGGAGAATAGATTTTATGTACCATATAATTACCATAACTGCCTCAATCCTGTAAGATATTACCAAAGAAATAGCTTGGTAAGACTAAAAAAATTACAAAGGTCACTACACCTCATGTTTATAGCACAAACTAATAACTAGCTGAAATAAGAAGGAAATTATTCTTCCTCTACCGCTTTGTATACAAACCAAATATAATACATAGGATTGTGCATGGCTGTGCATGAGATGTGACTTACCACCTCTGAAGCACATAAAATATACAGACTAATGTAAGAGGAAAGAGCGGAGAAAATTACCCACGCAACCCATTGTGGAGTAGGAATCCCTGCATGCCTAAACTGGAATACAGAATCCAGGTCTACATCTTAGACTAGTCTTTAGTGCTTTGGCAGTGCCCAGACTACACTCATTCTACTGGAGTTTCAGGGATTGAGCCGTTCAAGAAAAGTATGATCTCCATCCTAGTTCTGCTTGGAGGAAAAAACCACATAAGATCAAATACTATTTACATATTAATACCATAAAACAGGACTGTAATAATATTTTCTTCATGTTTCTAGACTGTGCAATTTACCCTAACAGTTGTAGCTATACTGCTTCCCAGAGCACAGGCTTAGAAGCAGATCTGTTCTACTCTGTGACCCGCAGTCTGCAGAGTTTCTATGGGGTCACAGAATAAATTCTGAAGCTCTGTTTATACACTTTAAGGTGCTAATGTTTAACCCTTCTGGGAGGGAGTCTGCTTGCCTTGATTCCTCAGTGTCAAATTACAATGCATATCAGCATTTGTATTAAAGAAAGTAGTCAGATATACCTGTACCTTTGCCTTTCCCGGTCTTGAAGTTCTAGTGAGGCCTATAGGTACTGTACTGAGGCATCTCCTGGGAACTACAGGCCTGTCAGCCTGACCTCAGTGCCAGGGAATGTCATGGAGYAGGTCATCCTCAGTGCCATCACACAGCATATGCAGCACAACCCAGCAGCACAGGTTTGTGAAAGCCAAGTCCTGCTTCACCAACCTGATCTCCTTCTATGAGAGGGTGACTGGCTCACTGTATAAGGGAAAGGCTATAGATGTTGTCTGCCTGCACTTTAGTAAAGCCTTTGACACTGTCTCCTGCATCATTCTCTTGGAGAAACTGTCTGCTCATGGTTCGGATGGGTGCAATGTTCACTGGGTTAAAAAACTGGCTGGATGGCTGGGCCTAGAGAGTGATGGTGAATGGAGTTAAATTCAGTTGGTGGTCAGTCACAAGTGGGGTTCTGCAGGGTTCGGTGTTGTGACCAGTTCTGCTTAATATCTTTATCAATGGCCTGGATAAGGAGATTTGGTGCACGCTCCACAAGCAGATGACACCAAGCTGGGCAGGACTGTTGATCTGTTGGAGGTTAGGAAGGCTCTGCAGAGGGATCTGGACAGGCTAGATTGAAGGGCTGAGGCCAACAGAATGAGGTTCAAGATGGTGAACTGCCCTGCCCTGTTCTTGGGTCACAACAACCCCATGGAATGCTACAGGCTGGGGAAGAGTGGCTGGAAAGCTGCCCAGAGGAAAAGGACCTGGGCGTGCTGGTCAACAGCAGCTGAACATGAGCCAGCGTGTGCCCAGGTGGCTGAGAAGGCCAATGGTACCCTGGACTGGATCAGCAATAGCGTGGCCAGCACGACCAGGGTAGTGATCATTCCCCTGTACTCAGCACTGGTGAGGCAGCACCTCGAGTCCTGTATCCAGTTTTGGGCCCCTCATGACAAGACAGACACTGAGGTGCTGGAGCAGGTCCAGAGAAGGGCAGTGAACCTGGTGAAGGGTCTGGAGCACAAGKCCCATGAGGATCGGCTGAGGAAGATAAGGTTGTTTAGCCTGGAGAAGAGGGGACTCAGTGAAGACCTTATCACTCTCTACAGCTACCTGAAAGGAGGTTGTGGACAGGTGGAGGTCGATCTCTTCTCCCAGGTAACAAGCAATAGGACAGAAGGAATCAGCCTCACGTAATGCCAGGGAAAGTTTAGATTAGATATTAGAAAAAAGTTCTTCACTGAAAGGTTTGTCAATGATTGGAATAGGCTGCTCAGGGAAGTAGTGGAATCACCATCCTTAGAAGTGTTCAAAAAACATGTAGATATGGTGGTTAGGGACATGATTTGGTGGTGGACCTGGCAATGTTAGGTTAATGGTTGGACTCAGTGATCTTAGAGGTCTTTTCCAACTTTAATAATGCTGTGATTCTATCACAAAGCTCAGTGTTTTTTCCTAAAAATATGTCAGAGCTGGCTCTAATAAGGTCATACTTGATCGGCACTTTAAAACACAGAATAAATATACTTTATGTGCAAGATGCTCTTTCACCACGGCATCTTCATTTCAGAAGGAAAATTAGGTTTTACAATTTAAAAAAAATGACTGCATGAGTATCCACCTAAGCATAGCACACTTGCTATAGTGTGCATGGACTTGAAAGCTGACTGATCCAAAGAAATATGCCACTGTAGGTATGAAGATATTGAAAGACAAAAGTCAGCAGACAACAGTAGTTGTCTCAGTTATTTTCCTTAAACCAAAATTAAGAATATGACTGTAAAGAAGTCAACCACAGTAAAAATAGACTACAGACAGAGAGGCTGTGTTCAATTACACTCCTCTCTACATCTTTCCTTGAATCCCACTAACAGAAACCTGCCAGGTACTCAGAATCTACTGGAGCACAGAGTTCTCACTGTGGTCCGTTGTAAAACAGAACCTCCCATATTCCTCCATCTTCCAACACATACAAGTTCATTACAACAAATTACTAACATTCCTCTCTTTTATGAACCGGCTGAAAAGCAAGGAAACCATCAGCCTGTTGGAAAAACACCAATGAAAAGTGTGATAATTCATTCTCATGTCAAAGACTGTGAAGAGGAGAGAAAATGTGATAAATTAATCCATTCTAATAAGGAGAGATTGTAATAAGAATAGGGACTCATTCAATTAATCCACTCTTAATATAATCCTATAAGAATGATATGGACCTCCCTGGATACCATATCTCAGGATATGACAATTCTTTTTTCTTAGCCAGCAGTTCCTGATTACAGAAAAGTAATTAGGCAAAACTGTCTAATAAAGTGGCATTTGAGAGATAACCAAAATAGAACCAATCTAAAAATGTAGCAGATTAGTTCACAGAACCTTCGTAAGGAAGCCAGATCCTGGGAAGGGTAAGCAAACTGACTCACAGCTTGATTCAGATTCTGGGTGAGAAAAGATTTTTTTATTTTGTTTTTTACATTCACTGAAAATAGTTTCGGGTTTTTTAAGTGTATTCAGATTAGCTGGTTGCTCTACATACAAAAAGAATTTTAAGAATTATGTAGGAAAAATATTAGAGGAGATAGGAGAAACTGTTTTTCATGCTCATTAGATATGACCCAGGGCCAATGACTAAGAGTCATAAAACTTTTCCACAGACTTTTATTAACAGTTAGTTTCCCACTGAGCAATGTGTTAAGAATAAAATGCCTGCATCTCTGGAAAAAGGTTAAAGGCAATGGAATGTGGCCCTGCATTTTGCAGTTCTTCAGATGTGCAGTGCCACAATGGTCTAACTGGTTAGCTGCACCATCAGTCTTCAAAATCTGACCATGTCCTAGCAAGTTTTCCTATGCCTGCACCAGTCATTCCTGCACACTATGCCCACAGTTCGGTTGTCCTATAGTAAGTCATTTAAAATGAATAAGAAAAAAAAATTATTCTCTGCTCCTTAATGTATAGTTTCACCATAACATATATCCTCAAAGCTACAGTAACAAATCCCCTGCCAATTAAAAAAAAAAAACAAAAACAAACCACCAGACTATAATGGAATCCTGACATATCCTCCTCAAGAGCAAACCAAATCCTATCAGTCCATTTTGCCTTATGTCTATAACTGTTAGATTCTGCCTTTTTTTCCCATAGCTATCGCACTGGTTCATTGTACTTCATACCACAGTTTATCTTTTGGTTGATTATTGCTTAGATATTTTTTGTTTGTAGTTTGATGATACATGATAAGCACAATCTTTTGGAGTCATCTTTATCTGCCTGATTTTCACTATGCAAGGTTACTAATGAGGGCTAGCATCTAGTCTGCATTTCCTTTTTTTGTTAATCAAAATAAACAGTAGACCTGTGCTGAATCTACTCAAGTTCCTCCAGACATATTTGTGTCACTTCATATAATGGATAAAACATAATTAAAATTCTCATTTAAACTTCAGTGTTCTTAAATGCTTCTGTCTGCACCTGTTTAACAACCAGTTCTCCTTAGTCACATATTCCATAACACCTCCTTAATGGTAATTTTTCCTCTGAAAAATCACCAAACCTGATGCCTTCACTAGGGCATATAATGATTATTACTGGGAAGACAGATTTTTATATCATGAAAACTTACTACATGTAAAGTGTCGGTTTATAATTTAATATATATTTATACAGTGCTAAGTTTAATATCTACATTTAAGGGCAGTTCTTTCTCCTTTAATACTAGAAAAATAAGTTTTTGTCATTTCAGGGGCACTTAGAGAAAAAATAATACTTTGGTGGTGGGTTTCCTAGAAACATTTCCTTCTGATTTTAGGACTTTTCACAGCATAGAGGTTGCCCTGTGGAACATGGCTAACCACCTGCTTTCAACACCAACTGGCATTGCTACATTTATTATCTTAGATCTTTCAGTAGCATTTGACATCAGTTGACATTGCTCATCATGGGATTTTCCTGGAGCATCTGGAATCTTGTGTTGGCCTAAAAATCATTACTCTACACTGCCCAGAGCAGTCAGTTCTAATCTTTTTAATTTATATGTCTTCAGTGCAGTGGGCTTTGCTGCTAGACTTACTTTTTGTCCCCAGGCTCCTGAAGTCTGCATAATGCTCTCAGCCATACTGTCTAAGTAACAGGGCATTTGCTACAGCAATTCGTTAAACAGCAGCATCCTAAAAGTGTTCACTAAAGAATAATAAAATAAAATTTTAAATGATAATACAATTCATATTCTGCAGCATATCAAGTCATAGATGTCCATTCTTGGACTTAGCAGTAGAATTATTTCTTGATAGTGAGTCATTCAGTAAATAAAATATACCTTCTTATTATTTTCTATCTATTCAGAGGTTAATCAATTTTTATTCATTGTATCTATATAATAACTATCAAATTAATAGTGTTTAGAAAGGGAGCTGGATTGTGTTCAGTAACCGTAACATGTAATTTGTCCATACATCTCAGGATAGTGAGTTACTGATTTTTTTTTAATAATAATTAAGTATTCTTTTATGAAGAACAGAAAATGGTATCAGATACTCTTCTTTGCACATACATAATTTATGCAGATATAAACACTGGTATTATTATGAGCTACTGTTTACCAAACTTTGCAGACAACAAAGCCACTGCTTCTTTAAACAATTAACTTAGTGGGCATTAATTTGGCCARCCCAGCTAACTGATTCTTTTTTGTCATTGTCACTAAGCTTTACATTGGAGATTTTAGCTTTGTGACTCTGAATTGGGTTTCCACTTACAACTTTCAGGAGTTTTACAGACACAAAATATTGCTGTAGGAATGGATGAGAATTTGGATTGGTAGCCTTTCATAACGTATATGTAGTTAACAGGCACATTTTTTGAGACTTACATTAAGAGTGGGGAAGCAGCAAGAAAGAAGAGGGAAGTGGAATAGGATAAGAGGAAGAGAGTTCAACAGATTCCAGCAGAAAGACTGGAACAATTAGGACAAACTGGCTTGATCAGATGTCAAACTAAACCAGCATACCTGTGTATTAGCCCTCTTCTTAATATGTTGTACTGGCTTCCACCCAAGGATCTGATTATTGTAATTGCACCACCTCATCTGCCACAGAAGTATCTATTGCTCTTATGGCTCTGGATCAGGTAGCAAATAAAACCTTTTTTTTTAATATTTCTTGCCAAGTCAAGAGATTTGATGATGTAATTTACCACTCCTGATTATTCTGTAATTCCACTTTATTGTTGACCACTCCATTTCTGAAGTTACCTACTGCAAGGGCTTTGTACCATCATATGATTCACCTTTGCAACTCAGCTCCTTCAGACATCAGGAGGATGGATGCTGTAAGCATCTTTAAGGCTGTTTAATTCATTCTGCCTGGAACAGTTTTTAATTAGATATCATTTGAGATTTTTTTTAATTACTTCTTGATGCTTCTGGTCACTGAACTCTGTAACATGCCCTAGTATGATAATGAGAAGTATGCCTTAGAAGTTGAAATGCTAAAATAACAAGCGCAAAATCCACTCTTAATATTATTCTTAGAGTCAAAAAATGCTATCATTTGCCTTATACAAATTATTTTAATAAAGTTTCTAAAATCATTGTGGGGAAAAAAAATACCACAACAACTCCAAATCCAGAGATAGTCTTTTTACACTGCTTTTTTTTCTTTGTTGGGGGGGGGGTGGGCCTGAGGGAAAGACTCTAGAGTGGTATTCAAATGGCAGGGTAAAATCTTTAGAGAAGAAGTAGTACAATCTTTAGTAGAAGAAGCTGAAGTCAAAAGATAGAATCAGTGGAGACAGAACTATCCATGAAAAGAAAAAAGTAGCACAAAACCAGCCTTCCCCATCCCTTCCCCTTAAAAAAAAAAAAAACAATAGCACAACTTCCTGCATTCCAGAAACACAGCCTGTGCAGTTCTCTCTTGTCTGGCACCATCTTCTTGCAATTAGATTTGTGGAAATTGTAGTTACAATACAATGAAGCTAGAGGACAAGAAATTTGAAGGGTTTCAATAACTACTAAGCCAAACTTGTAGTTTTTGCTACTGACAAAAATCTGTTTTTGATGACAAGCACATTGTCTTCACTAGCAGCTTTGGGTAACTGAAACTGAATATTCCATAATGGAACCAAAACCAACGTATTGTACGGTTACTGTCATTATAACTTCATTCTAGTAACTCATTAGAACCACAGAAGCTAAAGAAAAGTGAAGAAAAATTATAGACTGTCTTTCCTTTCACAAATCTCTCTTATACACAAGAAGCTGTTCTTCTGAAAGGAGTCAAATCTCAATAATAAATAGATAATAAAAGCAAGCAGCTTCATCCAAACAATCAGAAGAAAAATCTTACTTTATGCAAGAAGCAGGTGTCATGGGTACAATCCTACCAGCAGAACACTCACAGACTTCTTAAATGAGCTTCTCATACTGCTGTCATAGGCTCCTAGAGTTCTCTATGATAAAATATTAACTATCATACTCCAGTTCACGTGTTTGTCTACTATTTTGGTGCAGATGCTCGGAAAGCAGTGAGAGAAAAATATATTTAGAGAGAAATTATCCAGAACAAGAAGAACTACAGCATGAAATAGGTCTTCTTCATCTCTGAATTCTATGACTCAGATATAAAGTCTTTATCCCACAGTGTTGCTCATCCCTGCTCACACCATTTTGTATAGGAAAGAGATTCAGTGAACACAAGAGAACAAAAAGAGATGCTGTTGCACTCACTTAGAGAAAAGGGGAAAACAGTGCTTTCCTGGAAATATCTCTCAACCCTGTTACTATATCCTTTAGTCTTATTCTTACATATACATTTTATGAGCACAATGTGTGTCATTGACACCAGCTGGAATATAATCAGGAGTATGGAAGTCGCTTATATAATTCATGCCACAATGACAGGGCATATGGTCACCATGTAAACTCTCATATTTCAGATTAAAATTTTCTGTCTTCAAGAATGATTGGAAAGCTATSATCGAGGCATCTAGGAGTTAAATGCTTTCACCAAGACCATAAAAAATTTCATTGTAAGAAAAGAGATTAGAGGAAAAAAAATCATTTTAATGTAAGACATTGACAAAGGCAAATCAATCTTCCTTGTCCAATAAGCATCACACACAAAAGGAGTACTTGGACTGTAAAACTGTTTTAGTAACTACAGAGAAAGCATTTTCAGTGGGAATTTATTTTAGGTTATCTTTCAATTGACCTGAATGGCACCTTTAGTTGACATTGCCATCCTCTGGTTCAGTCTCAAAATTCTTCTATATCTGTAGGTAAATCACTTTGTCCTCTAAGTTTCATAAACTTCATCCCGGTTTCCTTGCCAGTCACATAAGATAACTGAAGCCTTGGGATGCTATCTGTTAGTAAAAATACACAAGAAATGCAGAGTTACTTTAATTGATTAAGAACAAATTGCCATATTTATATAAAAACTAGTATAGATATTTCTAATTAAACGTCATAAGAAGAAGCAGCTGCTAATTATGGTAGCAACAGCAGTTTAATTGAGATGGGAGCTTAATATCTTTGTTTGATTTCATACTACTGACAAATAAACTGAAAAAAAATTAATGAACTAGCATCAGGCATTTGGTTGGAATTGATTAACATTTAGATATGATCAATCCAAGACATGAAGCATCATTAATCCAGGTAGTGACCCCTAGTTATGTTGCTCAATTGCTCACAGATCCACAAACCTTGTAGCTGAATTAATAGTATTAATTTTATCTTTTCCAGCACTGGCTAATGTACAATAACTGTACATTAGTAACAGGGACATAAGTAAAACCAGTGACACAAGCATCTCAATGCAATGCAAAAACATTTTTGTTCACTTTGTATGGCACACTAAGCCAATGCTTTGGTCTTCTGTTGATCAATTGCAAGTGTCTCTCATTTGAGAAATCAAGTGGCAAGCAACAATCACAGTTAAAACACTTTCAAACTTTACCTTAATTATATAGTTAGGTTTCTGATAAATTTAAAAGCAGAGTCCTACATTTCTTTCCACTGTTCTCAAAGCAAATAATCCATTAATCTTTTACCATATGGCTTGCTAAAATGAATTCTTCACAATCTTTCCCTTGAAACTCGTGATACTTGGAAATTCACAGCCAAAGTATTTTGTTTACTCAGAAGAGAGTATCCTCAAAGACACTACTATTTCAAGCAGGCATTACTTTTGATTATATAATACTGAGGCACAGTATTAGTCACATATTTTTCTATGAAATTCCAGTCTCAGGCATCCAGGTCATGACACAAAACTTCAGAAAAAAACAACAACCACTGCAGCAAGAATACATAAGCCATGGAAGTCTGCCCTGGCTGGAGAATCCTAAGATTTCCTTTAAACTACACTTTCTAAGATGATACTGAGAAACTATTGGAGCATTTAAAATGGAGACTGATCAGGCACTGCTAAAGATGTAAGAAAAATAGGTCTTTTATAGGAAGTTAAAATGAAATCAAAACCAAGCATCCAGAAGACTTTGGTATCCTGGCCTCACCTGTACAGTYTCAGGTTTTGCCACTGAACACAGGACAAGACAGAAATTTTAAAAAAAAAAACCAAGTTGATCATGTTCCTATGATTCCATCATTTCTAGTACAGCACTGGGCCATCCCAAGTTTAGCTTAAGCTGTCTGAAGACCCTGCAGCCAAAAAAACTGCTCGGTGAAGAGGCACTAGTAGAAGATTTGGAAGGACACAAATTCCATTCTCTCATTTACCAAAGGTAAATGATCTGTTTGGGGAATAAATTCATTTGGACTCAGATCCCTTATGGGGCAGTGCTTCTACAAAAAGTTGATAAGAAACTTGTTCTAAGTCTGGATTCTGTATCACTAAAAAGCACATAAAGACTTTTGTACTTCATGCAGCTACCACAAGAATGATTACAATGTATTCGGTCACTCTGGTGACTGGTAATGTAAGTGTCAATAGCTTGAGGAGTACTAAGATATGCTATCAGAAGAGCTGGTCTAAACCTTTCTGGTCTTGCTGAAAAAGGTTCTTCTGTCTATATAAGTCATTTTCCTTTCTAGCAAAAATTGTCAGGCCTTGAAAGCACAGAAACCTAGGAAGTTCTCTCTGACACTATTTGTCATTCTTGATAGTTTGGGAAAAAAAAAAAGAAGGTTTAATCAGGTCAACTTCCAATGTCTTGAAATTATATCCTAGCTTCACTGAAGCCAGTCACCCTAAGAACATTAAGATACTTCAGAATCCCAAATTAATTTGATGCAACTGCCACTCAGCTGCTGTCCTAGTACTTTTCATTTGCTCGACACAACAAATTAATGACAATTGAAACAGGGCAGAGTTAAGGAACAATACATAATGTTCTTTTCAAGAAGTTTTTTTATTGCCTATAGCATCATTAGACTCCAACTTCTGAGTGGAAACAAAAGTCATACTTTACATTTACAGGAAATACGAGCTGTGCTATATGAGGTGTATGTAATTCCCACTTTGTAAAGACAGTATTGTGATTTCATTTAACCTTAGAAACAATCATTGCTGTTATTAAACTTGAAGTCTTTTACAGTCTGTAGAAAAGTTATTATYTTATAGCCACTTTGTATTTTCCTTTTTACCCCTCAGTAGCAAAAAAGTCTAATATTCTTGTACATCTCATCTTCAGGATACAAGCAACTCCCCTGAAGTATCTGTCATTAAGGGCTATAAAGCATGAACAATTGGATGCAGATTACCTTGTCTATCCACAACACATGCATTTCCCCATTACCATGATGCCTGAGCACTTCACCATTTTAAATGCAATTATTCTCATAAAACAAGAGAAGCGCTACCATCAGCATTTTGTAGAAAGAGAACAGAGGCACTGAAAGTCTATGGGACTTTCAGTGAAGCCACTCACAGAGGCTACCACTCAGCCTGGTGGATTCACCTCTCCGTTGTTTTATTTTGCCCCAAGCAAAGTATCCAGATAGAGGCAGTCTATATATAAAGCTGTCTGACATATTAATCTGTGGATAAAGCTGTCTGACATATTAATCTGTGGATGTGCGTGTGTAACGCAGAGAGCCTAGCAAAATTGTGCCCTGACCTAGTTAGGGGCTCCAGATGCTTCTGTAGGCTAAATAATTATGATAGCAATTATGTTAATTTAGAATAAAGTTACCGAATTCAATCAAGTTATTCCAGCATTACATCAATCCGAGATGAGAATTGAGCACTGAATGACACATCCACTAATGTTTTAGGACCTCTTCAGAGTGTTCATAGCCCACATGATGCATTCAATTGCCTCCTTAAATCTAAAGTGTGTCCAGAGTAACGGGAAAGTGCTGCCCAAGCAGAAAGCCTCTTCTATTCAATAAGCGCTGTCCTCTGAAGTACTGGCATTACTAGAGGAGAAAAGCTTCTTTAAGCTTCCTTCTGTTATCTCAAATGTTCTAGAACTGTGTAAAATTGTTTAGAGGTTACAGCGGCATTTCTGCTTTTACAGCTCATTTAACTATGCAATTAGACATTACAATAGATATGGAAGATTTAAAATTAGATATGGTTATCTTCAGTGCATGGGTCAGTACTTTTAACTTTAAAACAAATTAACATTTTTCTTCTCATCCCCCTCCCCTCTCTACCACAAAATGAGGGTGTTTATCTTAACTCAGCAATTCTTACTGCTTCCATCAGATGGTAGGAAGCAAAGGGATAAGTTTTCTAGATTTAAAAAGAAAGTGCTGCTGTAAAGCAATTGCAAGATAGCCAGACCAATAACACATTTTGTAAATGTGAAGAAAAATGTGTGCAAATACAAAATTTCCATGATACGAAGGTGAACAGGCAGTCCAATGATTGGTAATTCAGTGCTGGAAATTACATCAGCCTGAACAGATATACAATATTATATTTCTATTCAAAATGGGGAAACTGAATGTCAGCGCAGTGGGGGACAAAGTAGTAGAGGAATATTGCATCTTTAATAGGATTTTGAATTCAAATATGCTGAGTAAAACTGCTTAAAATTGTATCTGAATAATAAACAGATAACGTTTTCATTTAAAAAACAAACCTGCTGCTGGATCAACACATAGCTATAAAATCCATTCTTTTATGAAGAAGATGAGAAAATATACCCTGGAAATAGTAATGAAAAGTGAAATCTCAACCATGTGGCCTTCTTCAGACTATGGAAGGAAAAATATAACAAGGTTAGCTTTGTTCTTTTTTGTCTGCAGCCCAAAGAGAGTCTCAAAGCCACAATATCATTTCTCATCACGGTTTCTATTTCTGGCATAGAAGAGGGAGGTTTGGGGGTGGAGAGGGTAGAGGTTTAAGCTTCTTTCTTTTCTTCCCATTTTCTTTCACTCCCAGAATAGCATTACTTTTATTTAACATTCTACATAACGTTGGAGTATTTTATGGGAGAAATTATGCATATTAATAAATGAGAACAGAGTCACAGGCTAAAGAATATCCACATTTCCGAGAGATCGAGAAGTCAGCTTAATCCAGAAAGAGTACTTTCAGTGACCAATACCAAGTATGACTGTAATAGAATGGAATAGATCTTTCATTCACTTGAGGCTTTGTTTAGAACACATAAAAATCAATAGAAATTGACTTATTATTATTATTTCAATGAGTTTAGGATCAGCTATTTATCTCCTATTCTCAACAGTTTCCAATGACTGGAATGTCAATAATGAACCCTTTATCCTCATTGATATTGAGGCACCATTGGAAAGAGATCATCCTTTCTACACAGAAAACAAAAAGTGCCCCTTTAAAGAATCTCAAACAATACAGAAAGTACAGCTTTTGGAGTCAGAGCATTTGTGGAATTAGACACAAATTTTCAAACTGTTGAAGAAAGCAAGGGCTGAATTCTCACCCTCGCCAAGGCTATCTACAACTCTTCAGCCCCCCGAAAGGAGGTTGTAGTGAGCTGGGGATCAGTCTCTCCTCCCAGGTAACATGTGACAGGACAAGAGGAAATGGCCTCAAGTTGCACCAGGGTAGGTTTAGATTAGATATTAGGAAAAGTTTCTTCACCCAAAGGGTTTTCAAGCATTGGAACAGGCTGCACATGGAAGTGGTTGAGTCACCATCCCTGGAGGTATTTAAAAGTCGAATTTAAAAGATGTGGCACTTAGGGACATGTCTTAGTGATGACCATGGTAGTGCTAGGCTAACTCAGTAGCTGAATTCAATGATTGTAGAGGTCTTTTCCAACCTTAACAATTCTATGATTCTATTCTATGTTTCTAAGTTATTTTCACAACAATCCTTAACTCCTGAATTTTTTTATTTGTCATTATTTGATTAGATGTAGAAGAAAATATTTTCCTTTAATAAGATCTTCTTTGAGCTATGGCTAGTGAAGTGATATGAGAAAATGAAAAATGAGAATATTTTTTCATATATATATGAAAAAATGAGAAATGCAGAGAAACCTCAAGTTTTCCTCATCACTTCCCCTTCCAAGCAAAATCCCCATGATTTTTCTTATTTTTTTTTCAATTAAATACTTAAAATCTGCAGCTGTTCGACTATATCATACCATGGGCTGGTAAAAAACGTTTGGAAGAAAAACTTAGTGAACATGCTGAAGGTAAACACACTTTCGTAAGCACATTAAACTTTGTCCCGCAGGGTTGCAGAGGCGCTGAACACAGAGAGCATTTTCATTTAAAGACTGGTAAAGCTCTTGGTGTTCTTGCTATCAGTGCTCACCTAGTTTAGCTCAGTTATTGAATTAAAAATTAATGAAGGACCAGGTTTGAAATTCTGCCCCACTGCACAAAGCTTATAAATACCCTACAACGATACTGCATCATCATGATAAATTATACATGTAATGGTTCTGAAAGTTATGTAAATTCAAGAAAACTTTAATAAAGTTGTACTCTAACTGACATTGATTGTGTACAGTTGCAGACACAACTTAATCAACTGATTCTGAGCTGCAGTAAAAGAGAAATATGTATTCTCTTCTCTTGTTTATTCCCTGGAAGAATAAACTGAAAATCACCAAATTATCCTCCCTTCACAACTGTCTGAATATTAATTGCAAGCTTGAAGGGCAACAAAACACATTCAGCATCGCCAGGACTAGTAATTAATTTGAAAGTTTCAGACTCTGACATATTGTGTACACAGTGCTGAAATGATAACCCAGAGAATGTATTCCTCCTTTGCTGCTTATGGTCTATGATCATTCTTGTAGATACATTTAGAATTTAAATTTTTCAGACTACAGACAGAATAAATTGCGGACCTTTAGAAATTAACCCAAGGCAAAAAGGTCGCTATGGAACAAAAATTCTATGCTATGTGTAAGTAATTTTGGTGCTAAAGTATTCATAATGAATATTCCTACCTTTTTTAATAAAACTAAAAATTGTGTTTCAAACCATTATAAAGGAAAATTGTGGTTAAACCACCATGTCAGTCGGTAGTTTTCAGTGGTTTCACTATTGCCCTTTACAACTGACTGACATAAACAAAATTTGGCAATACAGAGAGCTACTAGAATGCTGACAAGCAAACTCTCCCACTTTGGGGAAAATATTTACACTTCTTAATGTTACATTTACTGAAGAATCCCTTGGTAAGAATCTTTTTTCCTTACTTTCATTATTTGCACAAGGTTTAGTCCTTTACAGACACACTGTAAAGGCTTAAAGGAGTGTACTGACATTATTCTCTAAGGAAAGCATTTACCAAAGGGTTAGGAAGAGTCAATGAAGACAGATATAAGTATGCCAGTTTTCTCCAGACTTTGTAATTTCTTTAGATACAGAAGTCTATRCCTGTGTAACAGGAAACTTGCTTCTCTCCAAAGATCAGCCTCATGGAAATGATGCCAATACCTCAAAGCTTGCAGACAATAGCACTTAGACATCAGCTGCACTGTGCATGTTGTTGAAGAGTAGCTCATTTTACTCATTAGAAAAGATGTCAAAAGAAAGATGAAGACATCGCGTGAATGTCCAATCCAGCTCAGTATTAATATGTCTCCAACAAGTACTAGAGGACTTGATTCTTGATTGATACAATTTTCTGAAGAACAGTTCTATTTTCAAAAATTGGGAAATATAATTGGGTTGATGCCTATATGCACACTAAATTTTATTATGGCCATATTTGTTTCACTTGTCCTACCCAGCCTGTCTAAATGCAAGACATTTGTCATCTGAAAGCAATAGACATATTAGTGTAACCTTCAGAGAACAAAAGTATCTGTTATATGCAAGGTGCACCCTGTCTTTTCATAATCTTTCTAAAAATCAATGGCAAGCACAGCTATTCTTCATTATCAACAGAAGATGTTAGCTTTATCAGAGCACAACATTTTCCCACCTGTAATCCTCAGGGTGTATGACATAACACATTCAGGGTTCATTTGGGCACCTGGCATGCCACTTATTGTGGTCACAGGTAGACAATGAGCCTGCTGACTGAAAATTGTAGCATTCAAGGCTACAGAGAATTAAGCATTCAAAACCTACACTTTTAAATTCCAGGTTGTCTGGGGTAGAATGAATTTTGGATTTGTTGTCTTAAAAAGTCTATTATCACCAAAAATTCTTCAACATAACAATCATTAAACAAGGAAAAAATAGATAAAGGACAAGATAAAAAAGCATCATCAGATCATTTCATCAAAGAAATCAGAGATTAGTGATAAGAAGATACAGAACTCAGACTTGGACAGCATCACAGTTCACTCATATTCAGGCAGTGACTTAAATTATCTAATTATGAAGCCAGAGAAAAACAGATCGAGTTCAGAACAGAACATGTCCTAGGCAAAGAAATATTCAGATACACATTTTTGGGGTTGAGTCATTTGTCCTGCTAGAGGAAAACACTAAAAGTGGGCACACATCACAGAAGTTCTTAAATAAATGACAGTAAAACTCTTATTGACAGTTTTACAAACAAACTCCACTTTCAGCAGGATATTCTTTAATGTGATGTGCCAAAAACTCCCTTTAGCAAAATCTTCTAAGCAGACCTCCCTTCTTGCTGGGCAATCATACAGAGAAGCAATTATTCCCTTATTCTCTATGGTGGACAGCTGGGAGTTTCAGGCTAACACCTGCACTTGCCCTTTCCTTGCCCCCTCCCATGGGCAAATGAATACAAGCCACTAAATCTTTTCATCTTTATCTTTAGCTTCTTAAGGAAAGCTAGTTTCACCTGATCCTCCCAAGACCTGGAGTCAGAGTGGCGCATTTCAGCATTCAGGGCTGCTAAAGCAGAAATTCAAAGGGCATTCCTCCCACCTCTTCGAACCTAGCCACCAGCAACTCAGTAACCTCTGGCCTGAGATGCTTTATATAAAAGTACCAACACATCAGTATGACACCTCAGTACTATAATGCCTCGGGTGATTGTTTCTAAGTTTTAAGATCAGAAGTGAGAAAAAACTTTTGATAACAGAGTGTCAAAAATAATCAGAGTAAGAACTATGTTGTTTGTAGTCCTAAATGATAAGTGCTTGTCCATAAATGCTCAGCACCTGGTACAAATTCTCAGATGGTCAGCAATACTTTAAACTGCACACCAAGCCAAATAAAATTCTCTCCCTACAGTTATATGTATTCCTGGAGAGCCTGGGTGTCAAACACAGTATTTCTGGTGGGTAGAAGTATTCTCATTTCCTCTCCATACTTGCAGACACTGTTTTAGTTTGTTTATAAACCTTACCTCTTCCTCTCTGACGTGCATATTCATGTGCACCTATTGTGACTGTGAAAGCATCTTATAAAAGGGGAACTAGAGCAGGTGGGATTTCAGATAGCTTAAAGATGCGGATAGTTGAGCAGTGCCAAAAAAGGTGAAAAATGGGAATTAATTCCCCTTCCAAATATAGAAGTAGTGCAATTCAGATCTCTACTGCTTTGTAGAGATAGCTCTGAGAACTTGTTTTGCAAGGGTAAGGCTTTTCCTCTGTCAGCTTTTGACTGCAGTTTTTCATTTTCTTTATTTTCTCAAAAGTGCCTTGGAACAAAATATTTGATTTCACGGTGAATAGAACCTTTTGTGTCAAGCTAAATTAAATGTTTCAGTCTTTCATTTCAGCAAGAAATATTCCATTCATTACTGTTTGAATAATTCTCTTTCCCTTCCCCTCACCTCATTTTATAGTCTGATTTGGCAAGGCAATATCTGACATGACTGCACAGGGTGTCAGACATTCCCCTCTCTCATTGACTAATTTTTATCAAATTTGTTAGTCTGAGTTCAAAGCTGCTATAGCTGCTATCTGAGTTTTGTGAAAATTGGTGTCTCACAAGATGGTAGAGACCATATTAGTACTCCCACTGGAGAAAACGCAGACAGAACTTAGTATTTGACAACCACTGCTGGGCTGCTCAGAACAAATCTGATCAATTTGTATGTGTTGTGCTCTAGACTAGCCACAGGACGTTTTGGAGGTTTTCACTTCACAGTACTGTCTCTGACTGACAATTTCTGTGGATGCTACCAGTAAGACAGACAAGAACTCCTGGAGGATTATTTTCTCTGCAGAAGCAGTGAAAATCATGTTGTCCCACTAGTGTCAGGCCCAGTACTTCACACATGCAAAGGAACTTCCAGACCCATTCAGTCCTCCTTCCCATGAAACCCTACTGCACTGATTTAGGCATTGGCCTGCATTCACTAAAATTTCCATCTCTTTATTTGCTCTTAAAACGAATTGAGCCTGGCCATGATTAAGGAGACCTTCAGCTGCCAAGTGTGAGGTATCTGCCTAGAGGGCACATGATTAAGGTCAAGTTCATAGCCCATGTAACATATTCAATTTGCGTGGATCCACCTGGTCAAACATGTCAGTTTACTAAGGAAAATTATCTGTGTCTGCATCTGTATCCAAATTCCTCCCATGCCATAGAGGAATTACATGGAAATGTAAGCTCTCTTTTCTGAAAATATTTTCAGACTATGTATAAACCAAGGTGTAATGCAGATCCCTAGTTGATATGTTCTTGAACTAGTAATTCTGCTGAAAAAAAGGCAAATATGTATCGCCTTCCTTCTCTGATTCGCAACAGGACTGGGATCCTTTAAAAAACTGTCTTGTTGCTCATGCAAATCTTACGAAAATCATCCCATACACCTATGAACTGTAAAAAACATATATTCTCAGCTTAGTAATGGACATGAYTGTGGTTAACCATCCTCACTCAGACTAAGCAACACATCACATTACTCTATAGATAATTCGTATAATATTTAGAGTGTTACTCTATGCAAGTAATGATGCAGACTTCACAACCTAGTATCTTTTGAGGGGCTAAAACCCAAGAACAAAACAAGGCCGAAAAATAATTTTCATTACATTGGCATATATTTATGGATTGAAATGACTAATTGAAGGGCTAGCATAAAAACACACTCATGATTGGAAATTGTACTTTTTTCAAAAAGAGCTAGAGCTTTCCTGGGGTTTAACCTGTCATTTGCATAGGTTAATTTTAAATGGCAGTGCAAATTTAGCTTGAAAAGATAATTACAATATTTCACCTCTTTTCATCTCAGGTTATGTAAATGAGACTTTAATCTTTTTGCAGTTCATATCATATTAATAAGTAAAAAAAAATTGATTTATGTTATGCTGTCAATCACTTGATAGCAGTGGACGCAAATGAAAGCATGTGGGTACAAATCAGGCTAATTTCCAACTATTCTCTTAAGTCCTTCTTTTTATCTATAGGGTTATGGCATGTATTCTAGATAAGAAAGTGAACAGAGGGATAGTTTTGACAGGTATCTTGTTAGATTGATATGTCATTTTTCTCAGTAGTAAATTAATTCATCTCTCTGATAAGCAAACTGTTTCTTAGACAGACAGTTCTTTATGCAGTATTTCATTGTCTACGATTCCACAGCTCTGCTCAGGCTGAACCACCTCACGCACACTATTTATGGTTGCTAAAAGTCTTCCTTATCCCACTCTTTGTTTTCCACGGTGAGAATAAGGCTCAAATAATTTTGCTCCAGTTTCTCTCTTCATACAAACTCAGAATTTGTGCCAAGAGTAGAGCAACTCGGCTGGCATCAGGATGGTCATAGGCACTAATGACTTGGCTTTGCTTTCAACAGATACTTTTATTCCAAGGATGTGAAATGCACGGAAAGAGCTCCAGTTCCTAACCACCATGATCAGGTGACACTGCTTTTTACCTATATGTAAACTTTTTTCTCCATTTCACAGATCGAGTAGTTTCTGGGTCTTGTGGCCATCAGCCTGTCCCAGCATGACTCAGTGCTGGGCAGTTACAGATTTTCTTCCTGTCATTTTATTTCTTTGCTCTACAAAACACAGACAACGCCTGTTTCCTTCCTGAGAAATATTGCTGAAATTACTTCCTGCATAAAGCCTAGGAAATACCATCTCCCTCTCTCTCCAGAACCCCTGTAACAACTTCAAACCAGATCCAGGCAGTGAAACACTTCTGTCTCACTGAGCCCTACATTTACTCCTAGGAGAAGGGATACTTGGTCAATATGACCTGGAAAAGCTGTGTCTCCCTACATATAGCTTCCCTGTGGCACAAAGAAAAATTGATGAGATCTAACACTATAAAGAAATGTAACTGATTAAATGAGCAAGGCTTTTTTTATATCTCTGTTCCTTTCTGTTGGATTTCCATGTACATTGGTATCATCATCAGGCTAAGAATGATTTCTCATTTTGTTGTAAAATATTATCTTACCAGTTAAAAATTCTAATTTTCAATACTGTTATTCCATAGTTGTAGTTTCTTTGGACCTTGACACACCCACCTGTCACCTGAGATGATTTTAACTTGATTCTTACTGCATACATGGCAAAATTGGAGAGCTAAAATAATCCTCTGGCTGTTTACAAGTATTTGAATCCAGATCATGTCCTTTTTTAAAATTTTCAAAAGTCTGTTTTAAGATTTTCAATAGTCTTAAGATTTTCAAACGTTCTCTAAAACTAGTTATTCACATTAAAGTGCTCACATATTATCTTCATTAGCTCATGCCAAACCAACCAGAATTTTAGTCCTCCTGATATGTTGTAAAATAGCCCTTGACAACCATTGTCCAGTCCTTGAAAAGTCTTTCTCGTTTAAAGGAAATGGTGGGCTTCCCACAGCTATGAAAGATAACTGACACCTGAAAAAAAGGAATCTAAAAAAAAAAAATTATACAAACATATTCTCAGTTGCTATAATTAAAAAATTAATTTTATCAGTAGAAAATTTGGCTTATGATTTATGTATGAACATTACCTAAGCCAGCCTTCATCTCTCGCTTACGCCAAACTCAGCCTCTTTGCAGATTTCAAAGTGTTTTCTGTATCATTTTATAAATTTCAAGGAGAAAAGCAAGTAGGAATGCTGGAGTGAGAAAGTCTTTTTCCAATATCTGATCTGGATTGAAAGAAAAATCACCAAGCACATTATGACATGTTTTGAAGTTTTTTGACTGCCATTAAACATTGTATTGGAATACATCGAAATTACATCTGTAGTTTGAAATTTCCTTATTAAAGTGCCCCTCTAAATTGAGCTCTCTTAAAAATTTCAGAATGATTTTTTTATATGATGTAATTTAATAAAATGTACCGTTATGTTATGCTTCCTGACTGCATGTCAGGAGGCTTCTACTAATTATTTTTCCTTAGTGTTCTCCCACACATGTACAAATTCATGCACTATGCCTCCCACATTTTCATAAATGTGCAGTGTAAAATTACTGCACTGACAAGAAAATAGAAATAATTAAGTCCTCTGCTTTACTACTAGATCATCCAGGTCACATTCCTTGTGACTTTCAGTGTAATAAAGTATTTTGACCCGTTAGAATCAATAGGACTGGTGCTGGACATAGTTGATACTACATTTGCAGAAAAGCATTCTTCGCCAGTGAGAATATGGATTGGATTCTTTTATTCTCTTCTTCCTTCTCTTGTTTTCACTGCTACTCACATGAAAGCAATGCCAATTTTGAAAAATTAGGTAGGGCTTTCCTTAGCTGCTACTCAAATGAGGTTGGTTTCAGTTTTTTTCATGAAGGCTAAATGATGTCTGTTCACTAGACTTGTATTTCAGCCATGCAAATCGACCTGGTTTGTGTGAAATACCTTCTACAGCCTAAAATTCAGTGTAATGGGAAAAAAAAAATCTCCTTTTGCCTTCTCTTACAAGGTGAAACAAAGTACAAAAAATTAGAAGTTCAACTTTGGTAATGACACTAAAATATTCAGGAATGTAAAAAGGAGAAAGAGCACACGCTAGAACTTCACTCCATGGTTTGCAGTGAAAGTGTTTTACAGTAAAAGGTTGTTTTACTCTTGGGAATTCATCTGGTCTATGGTTTTAATGTGTTACATAGTCTACTCCAGAGTAGTAAAATAGTAATTCCAGTACTGAAAGCATTTTTGTTATTTGTTTTTTTCTCCAAAGAACAAATTACCAGTTTTCACCTGGGAAAAGCTCCCAGCTGAAAGGCTCAAACATTCAGTGGATCAGGCTTTGCAAAGCAATGTTCATTCTCACTTTATTTTTTTTCAAGACAAAATTACTGTTGCTGAGAATTACATCAAAAGGCAATGCTGCAAAGTAAACAATCATTTCTATAGCAGAGATTAGGGATAAAAAAATTAAGCACCTTTTTCATAGGTGCAGAGTCCCCTTTTTCAAAATAAAAATCTGTATCCTTTATGCTTATCAGTCAAGTTCTTTTCTTGAAGCCAATCAGGCTATAGGTATGCATTGAATAGTCACACAAGAAGCCGTCACTTCACAAAACTAATATCCATTAAACAAAATGGTCTTAAGTGCATCAATCTAACATAATAGCAAGAATGTCATTGCAACAGAAAGTTGTCACAGGATCAATGTCCCCTGCCTTGAAAATAAACATTGTGCTTTCGACTCAGCACTTATCAAGCAGCAGGAGACCATTATCCTGTGATAACATCCTATTCTATTGACATTATCTGTTAACTAGAGATACTCAGTGAAATATCAGCTTTGCTCACTTTAGATAAAATAAGCACTCATTTTACATCTGCTATACATAATTATTGGGTGTGTGCATTTCTTATAACCTGACTTTAAAAATACAAAAATTATTCTAAAATGGTTTATAACATATACTACTACTTATAAGGCCATGGAATGTTCTTAAATGAGCAAGAGGTAGTGAAGCATTAGAATTATAGCTACCTCCAGATTGCTTTCTACTGCTGCCAAACCCATCCCTGGTTATTAATTATTCTGTCATTTGCTTGTCATATTGTTGAGCTATGATTTTTCCTTGGCTAACCCCATGTCTGAACTACCTTTCCAATATCCAGTCTGACTATCGTACTGCCTATGAACTTGTTTGGACAAGGAGGGAAGCATATTTTGGGTTGAAGTAAAACTTTTCCCAGATCTGTTCTAAATAAGCAAGTACAGCAGGACCAGACAACATTTTGACCGATAAATCAAAGATTACTGATCCTAGGATGAAATCTTGCTCCCACTAAGACCCACGTGCGTCTCCATTAGAAGTCAGCAAATTATTGGAGCACTGCCAGACTCTTTACAGGCACCTGATAGATTTCCTAATTCCATCTCCCCTTCACAATTTAGCTACTAATTTCATAGCTGAGGCTGCTATATGGTACGTGAATTACTTCAAGGCATCGTGTCATTCACAATCTAGGATTTTGGCCTCCACTATCCATCATCCTCCCACTCAAGTGTCTGTAGATATTCACTGGCAATCATTGCTTTATGAGGTCTTTATTTTCGCCTTTTGTGTGATTTTTTCACTTAAAAAATAAAAACTCTTAATCTTGCTCCCTGAAAGTATGAAATTATGTAAGGTGTCATGTAGTTTTCAAAAAAAATCCACCTTTTTAGACCTTAGGAAATTTTTTACATTATTGTGAAAAACAGGGTGATTAGTTTGCCCGTTCCAAAGTGAAGTGTATTTAATTTATTGCAAAATTGCCGCATATTTCTAATTTGATTAAATAACAAATAAAAGGGCCATATCAAATTATGTTAGCCTGTTGTCTAGGAGGAGTAACTACTACACAGTTTTTTCCCATAGAGCTGAATTAGCTGGTCTGCTTCATAATAAGGTTTAGAGTATTGAAGTGGAACCGTTCTTCTTGTTGAAAGTTTAATGCCAGCTGTATTCCTTTGCATGCATAATGTGTTTCCTACATACTCGTCAATATCAGGGAAGAAACAGTTGCAGGAGTGGTGAATGTGAGGGAATTAAATTTTAAAAAATGAAAATCAAACCAAAAATAAGAGGACATCTTATATAATGAAGAATATGAAATTTATGCAGCTGGCTAAGCATCTTTCTATCCTGCTATATGTGGGCAGATTCTCTCATGACAGCCCATCACAATGCCACATTGCCTTATGTGTTGCAGTTAAGCATGTTTGGCACAAGGATTTTGTCCTAGCTTTCTTAGCACTAGACAGATTGGAGCTTTCCTGTGAACTGGCTTCCACAGTGCTGTGAATGTTTTTGCCTTTCCTTCAAATTTCCATGACTGCTTGACACTTTTTGGAGCTTTTCTTAAGCCTGCATATTCTTTTCTTCTGTCCTTTCCCACTACCTACCCCTGTTCTTCAACTCCCATCTAAAACAAGCTATTTTGTGGTCATGAGGCTCCACAGAATGTTTTTCCTAGGATACTGATATCCCAGACTAATGTCATGAGAGAAGAGGTATAGGTCTACCATCCGCATCTCACGATTTCCATTGTGTCCGCATTTACATGTCTCTTTCTTGGACTTTTTCCACTAAAGCTCTCTAAGTGTCTTCAAAGAGAGAGGGAAAATAATGTAGGAATAAGAAGAGTCCACAGTGCTGATGGGTAAATGGTAATATTCCATCCCCTAGCACCTCCAATGAAGCAATGCTCCATGGCCAAAACAGAAGTTAGAGGCAAATATGGAGTACCCTGGTCGTACTGTAGTCTCCACATATCTTGAATTTGTTCTTGCCTTTTTTTGGCTTTCCTTGCTGATCCATCCTTATTGTTGAGCATAACAAGTTTTACACTGTCAACAAATTCTATATATAGTGAGTAGATTCTACCTGAGGTTGAAGCTTTATCATTGGTGGTTAATTACTGAATATATTCCAGTACATTTCTAATTACTCTTCAGGATGGACAAGCCAAAGTAACAGATTTTGTTTCATGAGGGAAGAAAGCATGCTCTCTCACTAAGGCAGAGGGAAGAGAGTGGGTGATGCTGGAATCAACCCACAAATGTAGCAATCTCATAACCCGTGACTTACTCATTATTCTGGCATGTCCCAATGTATTCACTCCCCTCAGCAAGGCACTAAAGAAACCAGCCTGATTGCTACATAAAGCACAGTAGAACCACCCAGACATATGTGAGAAGAACATTTAGATGTTTCCCACTTCACAGCATAACAGAGAGAGTTAAAATGGTACGTTTCAACTGTTTCATACATTAGGATACCATAATGTTGTATAAGCTAATTTATGCATCCCTGCTGGGTCTTAGTACCACAGAGGTACTGCAGAGAAGGACAAAAGAGTAGCTAAAATCTATTGCAATTACATATAGGCAAGCAATTAGGGGCAAGTTCTGTTTGCCCTCTGTGAGAGCACACAGTAGGTGTTACAAGTACAAGAAATACCTATATTCCTTGGCATATTTTTGCTCACTATCTCAGAGCTCACAGCAAAATTTAGCATACGAGCAGTTTTTAATATGCACTAATATATAAAATGAGGTCATGGCTGCATTTTTGTTGTACACGGGGTTTTTATTGATATTATTATTGTGTAAAATTGGTAGAGAGCTATAAAAAAACCCTGAAATATTAATTAGGATTGCAAAGCAAGATCGCTGTGAAAATATTTTCATTTGGTTTTGGCTGCGCGAGCAAAGGAAAAGTGGTTTGGACTTACTAAGTTTCGCAGTGTGTTCTAAAACATTGAACGACATTGTTAATCACGTAATGCTGCTCCTTTCCCAGGAGGAGTTGCTTCTTGGGAAGTCCAGCTCTAAAATAGTCAGTGGCTAAAAGACTTGGCCATTCTTGCCTGGCTGCAGGTCTTTTATATATCCTCTTCAGACCAGGGATTTCAGACAGGGTTTCCCACACAAGGTTAGTGCCTTTGCCAAACAGGCCATTAGCTACTTTGACGTAGATCTCTCAAACTCTTTCTTGGATCTGTTCTACTTTATAAAATTAAAAATTCATTTAACCACATCAAGAGGCAGCCTGAGTTTGTGTGACAGTGATTAGAGCACTTTCAGATGCAACAAATTGATGTTAGAGTATTTGTTCAACGGAAGTTTGATTAGTTATTCAAAATGGAACAGCCATAACAAGGGAAATGTATCCCTGGAAACAGTGCGTGGCAGTAAAGGCACTCAGATGACTGAAGTCTGTAATGGAAATGAATTGAGATAAATTCATGTAGCATCATTTGCAGCGAATGTCCTAATGTCTCGAACATTTCCTATTGGTGTGTGTACACGTGGTTCTCACTGCTTTTTCATGTGTAAGTTTGAAAGGTCACATCCTAATATTAAAAAGGAAGCAAAACAGCCAAAGAAAATTCTACAGCTTCTAATGAAGGTCTGTTGATTAGTCACTAAACTACCCTAACTCCAGGCCACACTTTTCAATATTTTGCTGCTAACAGACCATGTACAGCAAAATTCTCCATTCTAGCAAGTTTATCATACGGTTTCAGTGGTTCACAACAACTCTGTTCAGTAATCAATCATGATTATTAGCTGTATACAGTACACACAGCAGAAGAGATTAATCTGGGACGGTCTGGGGTAGCGTGCTAATTAGTGATATATGCTGAAACAGCATTTGGGCATGGCTCCTTGAAATTTCAATCTTTCCATTGGCACAGTTGCCTCGCCCTAAGTATCTCACTTTACAAATGATGCATCATTTTATAAAATTAATTGGCGTGTTACATCAACACAGTCTGGAAGGAGGCTGGTAGTATGTATAAAATCTGAATAACATTATGCTTCTTGTTGCATGCTGCATTGCACCATGTCTCTCAAATATCACCAGATAATTTTCATTTTTTAAATCCAAATGAGAGAGCAATAACTTTTTTATATGATTATTATACCAAATAACATAGGATACGTAGTAGCATCCTAGTAGCCTTTTGCTGTAGTATATATTAATCACATCTGTCCCAATATCAAAGAATTTTGTAACCCTATTTTTGAAGATGCTGAGTCACTTTGAAGAAAAGAAATCAGAGCAAGGATGAGTATTGAAAACTCCAGTATCAGTGGCAGATTTCAACATCTACCATCACAGGAAATGCCAAAAAGTCTAACAGTGTAAATATAGTTGAATTTGATTTGTTGGTTTGGTTTGGTTTGGTTTGRTTTCATTTATCAACTCCCAGAAAAAAAGACTGTTCTTTAAATTACTGAAGAATATAGGACAGTACAAGTAGTCATATCCCAAATGTGCCTATGGGCTGAAGAATCACGAAGTAATCAAGAAGCTCATATATAGCAAGAGAAGTCAGTTACTGAGTCCTAAAAAGCTTTTACTATTTCATATAAATGAAACAAACCCTACTAAACTTTAAATTGAGTACTTTGGTGAAAGAGCCTTGGACATTTGGAGTCATGGTTCAACATTCATAGTTACTTAATACATGTATTGTCTGACCCGCTGGCAGAACAAATGTGGTCTGGATCAAGTGCAAGCACACAATTACATATTTCTCCAGTTACCCACACAGCAAGCAATACAGTGCTTATGCCCAATCTATGCTTACTCTAGGAGGACAGGGGCTAAATGACTGGATAAGAATTGCTGAGACAGCACAGTGAGGCTATACTCTTTCTGTGCTTTGCATTTGAGCAATTTTTTATTTGCTGCTCTCCACACAAAAGCCCAGCTTACCATTTTGTGGAGCTGCAGCCTGAGGCACTCTGCTCTTCACATCAGATAGCATACACATAATCAACAAATTATTGCTCTTCAGCATCTACTGAGACGACCACCTTTGGAGAGAAGAGATACCTAGTCCTAAGGCACATTTAGTCTCTTTTTATTGAGACTGTTAACAGGGGGCAATTGCAATCAGTTCTGACAATGCCTTTAGTGCTGCTGACGCCCATCACTGGAAAATGGTCTGAGAGCAAAGCTGTTGAGAAAGTTCAAGCAGCTATTTGAGAACAGATAATTTTCAGAGGCTAATTTCATTCCAAGGTCAACTCGGACCCTTTCTGATATTTCTCCTATGCAATTTTTATACAAAAACTTTGACACAAGTTTGGTAATTTTTAAGGGCGAGTACCTGCCCACACTTCATCTGACTGGAGACAAAATCAACCTGGTATTTATATGCATCTCCCCCACCTTCCCCTAAAATACAAGTTTTTCTAGAAGTGATGGAATTGACTGAAGGAATCCTGCAATTTCTCAGTGTGATTAAACATGAAATCAAGCCTTGGTCTTCTGCTAAGTAACTATACCGTAGGCATTCACTTGTACACAAGTTAACATATTCAAAGGGTCCTTCAACATGGTTCACTGTGCATGAAAGACACAGCTTCAGCAGCTGTGCACTTGATATAGAATTCGAGCTACAGTCCAAGGATTAAAGTTCCCTCCATTCATTATCTGTGCTCAGAAATACCCAGTCACCTCCAGAAAGCATCTGCCTACTGAACTGTAAACACAACTATCATGGCATTCTGAAAAGATAAGCTAAATACAATAGAAAGTACAAAGAATGGCTTCAGTTATACAATATTGGGCACTTAAGCAAAATTGGAAGTGCAAATCTTTTCTAAAATTTAGGGGTTGAAGAGTAAAAAAAAACACAGCACCACCAAAGTTGGAGGGTTTCTGTAATACCGAATTAATTATAGCTAAATAATTTTATGTAGTAGTAGTTGTTAGTTTTCTGCTGAAGTGGCTACTCTAACATAAAAACATATATCAGGTACAAAAGATGACTTTTTGAAAAAACTCTGACAAGAAATAAACAGAAGAGTGATTTCAAAGTACGCAACTCCTAATGCTTAGGGTGTCACTGCTTCACTTAACATGGTGACAAACTTATGATGGGAAAATCCTATTAAGTGGCTAACTCCCATCTACGTTTCCACAATATCAGCAAAGCACAGAAAGCATTCATTAGAAAGCATGGAAAAGCTCCATTTATTACCAGAGACATCATAAACACCTTGAGTAAAGAAAACCAAAATAGTAACACTAAAGTAGAGTGACTTAGTCTGTTTCTGCCTTATAACTAATCAACTTCAGCATGAAATGGTGGGATTCAGAGGAACATGTTCTTTTCTGAATTAAAGGTGGTATTTTCATAAGTCTGTCATCAAAATATTAAAAAAAAAAAAACATAAAAAGGCCAACAAACAAACATTTCCCTGGTCTGTGGCTGTCAGAAGACTGACTACTGAATTGATATACTATATATTCAGTTTATTCCAATGAAGAGGTTTTGGATGCTATATTAAAACTCTGTTGGAGACTTTTTTCTAAGGTGCAAGTTAAAATGGGGTACTCTCTTTTCCATGAAAAACCTTTTTTTTTGATATCTACAGCTATTTGTTTATATTATATGTAGTCTATTGACACTGAACATAATGGTCTGTAGGAAAGGGCATTTTGCCCTATATTTCTCATAAAAGATTTTTTTCCTGCTTTTCAAAACTTAGTTATGTAATATGTTCTTAGTAGTCTTTCTTCTACCAAAGAAGTGTCCATAAGCAGTGGTGTTATTAATTGGCTCATTGCCCAGATTTTGAAAGTGTTCTCACTTGTATTAAAAACGTAGAAATCAGAATTAATTTAATAAGAATTGATTATGAGTCACTAAAAGGTTTTGAAAACCCTCCCTACCTACTTAGCAATTTAGGAGTCTAATTTTAGACTCTCCCTCCTCTGGGCAGGGAGAATATAAAATGCTTGTAAAAATAGATTGTGTAGCAAAGAATGAAGAAGGCTCAGGTTTGTTGGGTGCTGAGATACATGCAAAACACAGCTGACACTTTGCTACCATGAAGTTCTTGATGAAGTTAATAAGCAAGTGGACAAACAAGAATTTCAATATTACTAGCATATTGACCTACTTCTGCATTTTAGAAGAACTCGGTCTTGACCGAAAATGGAGAACAGTTTGCTTTTTTATCACAGAGAACATTCTCCCCTATTGCCCCTCCAAAAATGAGCAAGAAAAATTTTTTTTTAAATTCTGAAATAATATTTTGGATCATAACTGTGGAGATACAAATACTCTTCCAATCCCAAAGACACTAGGAGATTTACAGGCAGAGTCATTGCTTATGATGTGAAAAATGGAGATGTGGGCTTTTAATGGAAGGCCAGAGTAGACACTTAAATTTGAGTTTCTTACTTCCCCACTAAACTGCAAATATGAGTATCAGGGGATTCCATTGTACATGTATTTCTTTATAGATTAAAATAACTTCAAACACACCTGATCAACAGAGACAAAAGAGAACACAAGAGAAAATTATTTCTAATCCAGGAATAATGGCAGATAACAAAACTGTTTTCTGAACATATACAAAAATACCTGTGGGCTCCAAGACCATACCTATTTATGCATCTGGATGTGAAATTTGGAGTTAGACCTAAATAAAACCAAGCACAGATCCAAAACATGAACCTGCTTGGAGTACATGCATTGCATTGACAGCAATGTTAGTTGAATGTTATATTCAAACTAGTATTAGATGCTTCACTTGGCACTATATTTTACACAGCAATATATATATAAAAATAAGATGCTTTCAAATATTTTTATAAAGCTTTTATTGCTGTGATAGAATTTTTGTAACCTGCACGAAGTCTTTATTATCTCGAGGAAGGGAGCTATAAAACTGCTGGGTTTAAAATCAATTTATTCTCAAGCCATCTTCCACTAGCAATTGCAGCCTTGCTCACTGCTACCTTCAGTTTGATACTTGCATTTCTATAGAAGTTCCTGCAAAATGCACTTTTTCGCCCCATTCTCAGTTACAGGTTTCAGAAAGAAAACTATGCTGACAAACTGATGCTAGAGAGACCTTTCAGCAAGTTATCCCTGAAGGGGTCAGCTTTAGTCTCTGAAGTACTTAGAAATGTATTGTACATGCCTCTACCGTCACAATAACTGAGAATACTGCTGCTGGGTATAAAATCCATGATCTTCTCTGATATTAGCCTTCACAGTGCTCAAAATGTAGCTATTTGTAATGAAGTGCCAGTTGGAAGTGGAAGAAACAGGAATAGCAGTGTTGAGGAAAGAGAGGGTGCCTCATAGATAAATAGATAAAATGGAAGATGTAAAAACATGGTATTCTACGCAGATGGTATCTACAGCACTTCGGCGGTAACAGGCAGGAAGATCCCAGATGTCCCTGCCATACCCAGAGAAAATGCTTCATTTTACAACGGCAGTGTCATGCTCTGCAGAGGACAGAGTGTTTCACCCATTGTGCAATTTGTTGAGGTGTTATGCAAAGAAAAGTCTACATCTGGCAGTTCATCCTTCTACAATTTTTTTTCTGCATGTTAAGAACCACAACAAAGTCTATAGCAGAAAAATAAAACTATGATTCAATTTCAAAATTTAGCTTGCAAGCTTGTTCTCAGGCTGGAATTTGAAGCAGGATCCTCAATCTCAAAGGTCAGTGACCTTTTCACTAGAGTGATAGATATTCTGTGACAAATGCCTCTTTCTCCCTGCTCCCTGTCACTCCATTTCAAACCTGAGATAACTTCCTGACAATATTTTTGACAAAATTTACAACTCTCTTCTCTCCCATTTAGAATGTCTCCACATAATACTAGCTATGCTTTGAACAACAGAGTTGAGCTCACATGTAAGCATTTTGTTGACAGACATAATAAGCAGTTTAGAAGAATTTGTTTAAGAAGGAAGGTACACATTTAATTTTCATACTCAAATACTATGCTTCTTAAAAAGTCATTCCAAAGTTTCAGATTGTCTCCAGAATAGCAAATAACCTTCCTAAACTAGTAAAAAGTATCAACTTTGTTGTGAAAGGCAAAGTGAGATATAAACAGAAAAGGCACAGCAGATGAAGTTGGATCCATTTTCTATGGAGTTCTACCCCCTCCCGTTGGGGAGATTAGTTTGGTTTTTAGGATTAACCAAATGCAAAATCCACCAAGGCAATAACAGAACATTAAAATGCAGGAGGCTAACCCATCAAAATGTTAAACATCTTGAAAAATGTGCTAAGAAACAGTGATGATAATTAATTCTTACCTGTAAAATGTAGTACAAAGTTCCACTGATATTCAACAGTGTAAGTAAATTTCAAGTCATTGCTTCTGAGCATGAATTCACCACAACCAGATGTTTGCTTTGTTCTTTCAGACCTGAAGTGCCTTTGGGAAAAGAAAATTCTAACACCAAAATATTCAAGATAGTTTTTTCAGCTCAGATTTATTTCTGTTTTCTAATTATTCTGAACTCTCTATTCTGTATTTTTATAACAGAAACACAACAAAACGAAAAACCACAGACTAAACCCCACAAATTGGAAGGCTAATTGGCTTTAACATGATACAAATTAATGACTTTGAAAAGATCACTGTGTTTAATAGCCTTTATAAGATGAATTAAGTAAAATAGTTGTCTCATCTTTCATGTACTGGGCAGTGCAAAGTGAGACTACATATTCTTGTCTTCTTCCTCCTCTTAATAAATTTCTCTAGGAAGAGAAACGAAAGCAGAGAGGCCTGAAAAGAAATTCTGTGTTAGCAATTAAAGTTTAGTTTTTCTCAAAAACTCTTATTGCACATTTATATTTGGTGAAGGCTGGTGGAAAGTAAGACAAGGACTGTATTGCTGTGGGCACTACCTGAGGAGACAAGAGTCAGTGACTACCTAGAAAGCAGTGAGAAGAGGAAGGAAATTATGTCTCAAATGCAAAGATTTTGTTTGATTTGTTTTCTGTCATTTATGAGGAAAAAAAGAAGCAACTTATTAGATGTGAAATGACAAAAGGTAACAACTTCCAAAGGACCCAGTGAATTCAGGAGCACCCTTACAAAAGGGCATTCTGTAAGTACCTCTAAGAAAGCACAAGGAATGGACTTTTGACCAGTTACAACTTTAAAAATAATTAAGTACCTTTGCTTGCAATGCCCTAGCAACGTCATAGCCCCTCACAGATCCAGTGCGTCCTTTCACTCCACTGGAGAAAACCATCTCTCTTCTGTGTGAATATAAAGATGCAGAATAAGGGTAGAATCTTTAACCACACAGAGAGAGAAAAATATTCAGTCAAGGCTCATTGAGCCATTCATCCAAGGCTGGATATGTAATACTGCCATTCAGAATTACCCCTTTCAGCTGACAAGCTTACTTCCCAAAGTGTTACAAGCAGTGTTCTCACAGGTCCCATTTTTGAGGATCATAAGGTCGGTATTCAGAATCTGGATTCTCTCATTACCTCTTAACCATCTAATGCCTAATATTTTCTGAACGTGGAGTGCTCTTGCTCTGCAGGCCTTTGTCTTGCTCTTTCKAATGACTGATTTTATTCAAGGGCAGGTGCTTCCAAAACACCCCACATCTAGGGAACCTCCTTGACCAAACAGAGGAGGCTACTGGAGTGTGTCACACTTCATCTCTGCCCAAGACCACTTCCTTTCTTCCAAAGTAAGATCAAAAAACAGTCTCTGTGTATACCCAGGACACACTGTAACCATACATATTCAGCAGCATAAAAATAAGTTAAAATAGATGACAACAACTAATATGTAAATATCGAGTTACTCTCACACCCACTTTCTCAATTTGTTCATCAAGTTATTCTATATACATAATTGCTTGAATTTCCACTTATTTGTGCATTTTAACACTTTTCTCCCTGTTAAGGATCAGATAGTTATCTGCCCTTGAAATTAAATAAATCAAACTTTTTTCAAAAATTGTTCAAATGGCAAAAGTTTGCCAGCATAGTGTTTCTGATTGAGTTGTATGAAATTCGTGGTGCCAGCTACTAGTCACAAAGGATCATGCAACTTAAATGTGTGTATTGGTGGAAAGACATAGCATTTCATTTTGTATTTCTAAATGACAAAGCTTAATCACAATAAAATAAGTGACTGAGAAATAAGACTAAAGTAATTTCTCAGTTCAGTTATTTCTGTTTAGATACTTAATTCAGTCATTTTTGACAGCTGGCTGGCAATCTCCACATCTAAAAGCAAGATCTGAGCTCTGAGATTATTCTAATGACTATAACCCCCCAGTGCCACCAAACACACTTTCCATATACTCACAAGTAGGTCCCCTCCTATGGCAATAAGAGCCTACATCCTCTAAAGTGAAATGCTGGTCATGCTTTTAATGTCCTGCATCCTCTCTGTGAAGGACAGTGCCCTCACCAGGATAGGGCAAAGTTAAGGAAACAAACTCGAGGTTTAGTGGCTCAAGAGGATGAAGTCATGGATGACAGTACTTAAAGAAAATCTCATTAAAGTGCAAAACTTCTACCCACAACCATAAACATAACAGCAATTAGATACCTGTACGTGCTGTGGCTGTTGCCGTGAGCTAAGCTTTTAAAGAGCTGGAGTAGTCTACAGAGACCAGCAGCAATTTTAGTGAAATCTGTGCAGAAAAAAAAAACAAATGCAGTTTTTTTCTCCGATGAAGTTTTATTTTTGTTCCTATTTTGTTGTCCTTAATTTAAAATGAGATTCATTCCAACAGAAAATATCTGATTGCTCTTTGAATGCAGAGAAACAAAATGGAACAGATTTAAAAAGTGATGTGCTGGTACTGATGCCTGTTGCTGGAATCTTTTGTTACAAAAATGTTTTCAGAAAGAAAGTAGAACCTGACAAGTTGTCAACATTAGTCTCTTTTTCTCTAACAGTATTTCCACAGATTAGTTAACTCAAATGTCATTCTCTTATAGCTGCATGCACTCTACAGAAGAGTACTTGGTAGCTGCTGTGTGTTTTGGATCAAACAAAGCTCTGCAGGGATACAGTCATAACTCCTGTAAATTACTAATTGCACTGGAATGTTACAAAAAAGCTTTTCAGACATATTCTGGGAAAAGTCTCAGACCAAATTCATTTTTAGAGCAAAAGTTTCACTGTGGCCCTTACTTCACCATTAGAAGCAATCTGTTGTTGCCTTTCTACATGCATTTTGAAAAAAAAACATGTCAACTTTTAGTAGACATAGGACCTTTACTTGGGTCATTACATCTCAGTGTTTATTCCAGAACATTCATATCTAAGGTACAGCTATATAACTTTTTTAGCAACATGGTGATGCATTCCACCGTTAAGGGGAAGGGAGCACTCAAAATTCATAGATGCTCATAGTCACATGGAAAGACAAAAGACAGAGGGTCCAAAAACAAAATACATACTGGGGTTTATTAGTAAATTATCCGTATTAGTAAATTATCCACTTGGCGTGGAAATTGGTATGGTAGTCCCTTATCTCCTAGTATAAGCCCACAGCAGTGGGTTTTGGATAAAAGGGTAGGGTGAGAGGGGGAGGAGAGAGAGAGAGAGTTGGATTAAAGAGAGGGAGAGAGAGAGAAAGAAAGGGAAATCACCACTCCTATCTCTAGCATCAATCAAGGTGGTGGGGTGTCCAGGATCCTGGGGCACAGTCATGGGGATACCTTTTTATAGATAAGTTTTCCCCACCCTGGAGATCAGTTTCTCACTTTCTATGCAAATTAGTTATGCGCAGTCTGTTCTTCTAAACCATTCTGGATATGGTCCAGAGATCTTTGGGGGTCTTTGGTGGTGTTGATCTCCCCCCTACAACCCATGCCTGCTCCTCAGCCTCATTCCTGCACCTGTGCTATACTGTGCTGTGCTTACCTTCGGGAGCCAGAGCGAGTATATTTGTCCCAGACAAGTGCTGCCCTACCTTCACATGTCCTCCTTCTCCAGCCACACCCTGTTCTTTCTCCCAGCGCGTTCTTACCAACAATCCTTGGCTGGCTGCACAGCTATCCAGCTATCAGTGTTTGAGACATGCACATCAGCCTCCTTATCTTCTACACGTGGGGAGTTGTTATGAGTAACTCCTGCTTCTCTGTTCACGTGCATCACACAAACAGCACACGCACACTTGTCCTGTTGTGCAGCCTTGCAGGCTCAGTCCTGGCACCAGCCCTCAAAAATCAGATCCAAAATTATTCTCTACATTCAAAATATCTGAAAGACATGCAGTAACTCATATAAAATTTTCTTTTTACTCTGTTCAGGCAAATCCCCTTGTATTTTCAAAAACATAAATGTGCCTTCATCTTCAGGCAATAAATTAAGCAGAAATAACATGGCTGTGCTGGCCAGGATGAACATAAAGTGCTAGAGAATAGTTCACCGGGCTCAAATGCTGCAAATGACTTCACACAAACTTTCATTGCCTTTTACTGACTTTGGTAAGTCTGAGTCTTTCTTCGCCCTCATCAATGGATCTCTTCTCCTTAATGTCCATCCTCAGTAAGAAAAGATCACAGTCACTCTTTCCTTGCCATTCTTACAATAAATCCAAGAAAAGGGTGTATTCTAATTGTCTCCTTCCAAACAATGTAACAATTTGCCCCTAACAACTTTTCCTGCTATGGTTAGAATGCAAAGCAATTATCCATGAGCATTTGAGGGTAAATGACACCCAGTATAAAATCCACATAGATAAATTGGTAAATATACAAACAGGTAACAAAAATATATTGAAAAAAGTATTTCATATTTGAACCTCACACAAAGCAAGTCTGAATATTAGATTTATTTTAATTTAAAAAAACCCCAAACCCAAACAAACCTACCTAGTATGATGCAATTACTGTAGAAGCCAGAGGGATAAAAAGTCCTCTGATTTATCACCGTTTTCTGAGCAACTACTAAACTAACAGTTAAAAGGGGCTGAATGCTTTCTAAGCTAATATAAGGAAGCATTATGACAATCCTGCTCCTAAGCTTCTCTGAGCTTAAATCAGCATGGGTATATTAGAATAATGTCACATAATTTTCTTCATGAAACTATCATCTTGCTGTTACCTGGAGGGACACTGTAAGATACTCTATAGTACTATAAATGTAAATATTCTGTACACCAAGTGTTCCATGAGAATGGAAACTTAATGATGTATGTATTACAACATCACTGCTGGAGTTAGGTTTGTATTAGCATTTCTGTGATAACTCACCCCACCATTTCCCAGAGGTTTATAACTCAACTGTAAAAATTTACTGCAAGTTGAAATTTAACATATCAAGTCCATCCCAGGAGCATTTTTTTTAAGGCAGACAGCCATCCACATGTTTTGAAATTGCGAATGTATATATAAATATTAAACATACTTTTTAGTGCTCAGTTTAACGGAAAAAAAATTAATAAAATGGTTTTAAGAAAAAAAAATTGTAACAGTCTAATCTGAAGGTGTCAAGAGGAAATACATCATGAAAAATTAAAATAAAATTTCAAAACCAGTTTATGAAGCATCAAAATAATGGCTAGGAATAAAACCTGATGAAAAATGACAAGATCCTGAATTTCTTCAATGTTTGTTTATTTTTCTGCCTTTTAAAGACCTAATTTTCATCCTGTTCTGGTTAATGATACAGCATTGATTTTGCAAGTACAGCTACAGAGTCACTCCCTGACTTATTGATATGCTTTTAAAATACAGGATACACTCTAAAGTAAGCTGAGCCATAAAAGGGTTTCCTCTCCTCAAGTATACTTTCTCCCCAGAGCTCAGCATGTCCATACCACAGATTTAGGTCACCCTAGTAGCCACCATGTCCAGCTCAAATCCCAAGTAGCTGTGTAAGAATTCACTTTCTTGTTCCAGTACCTATAGTCGTTGAGGTTAGTTCTCAAGAGACCTTGTTTTTCTCAGATCATACCTAATATGACTAAGATAGACACAGTTTTTCCAATGTCTGCATCTGTATTATAAAGCTTTGATACTCACTTATATTTCCATTGATTTTTCTCAGTTATTGCTGCTGTATACATTTTATCTTCTTGAATATAAATAACGTTTATTGCTAAGATCTAGGTTATTACCATAAGCTGTTCTAAAAAATCGTAAACTATTCTTTCTCCTGCAAGAGTCCAGGAATGATCTGACCCCAAACTCAATACATATTTTTCCTCAGAATAATCATGGAATTATGTAGCATAGCTCAAAACTGGGAAATTGTGGGTGGGATGGGTAAACACTTGCAAATTTGAAACTAGGATTTCAGAACAACCTTACACCTTGTTTTCAGAGAATCAAGTTGCCTCTGTGTAGCTTCATTTTTTTGCATACAAAGTTAAAAGGAATCTTAATATTCTCCCATCAGCTAAAAGTATTTGTATTACAATTGGGTGTAAAATGGAATTTGGAGTAGAATTTGAAAGATAAACACTGGAGATGGCTCAGTAATCAAAATCTTGTTGTTTGAGGAACATTAGAGACTCTAAATGTGAGGACAGTGTTAGCTGTTTCTCATTGACAAATACCTAAAGGCGGGTTCCAGTACCTAAAAGGGGCTTATAAGAAGGCTGGAAAGGGACTTTTTACAAGGGCATGTCGTGATAAGACAAGGGGGAATGGCCTTAAGCTGAAGGAGGATAGGTTTACATTAGAGATGAGGCTTAGATGTGAGGCTGGTGAGGCACTGGAACTGGAACTGGAAGGAGGATAGGTTTACATTARATATAAGGCTTAGATGTGAGGCTGGTGAGGCACTGGAACAGGTTGCCCAGAGAAGTTGTGGATGCCCCATCCCTGGAAGTGTTCAAGGCCAAGCTGAGTGGGAGCATGAGTAACCTGGTCTAATTTAAGTTTCCCTGCCCATGGCAGGGGGTGTGGAGTGAGATGATCTTTAAGGTCCCTTCCAACTTAAACCATTCTATGGTAACACCTCTGCATTGAACAATGGCAGATAACCCATGCACTGAAGAGCGTACATGTAAAATACAGGAGATACACAAGAGAATCCCGAAGAACACAAAAATTTCTAAATTAAGTATTTCATTCTTTAACATCCTCTATTTATGTTGGAGAAAGATGACTGAGAAGCCAAAGCAGTGCAACACTTAAAACAGGAGTCTTCAGGATGGATCCAAGTGAAAAAAAATTCAACTGCAAAAATCAATTGTGATGGCAACAATATGCATTGATGTGCATGAAAACAAATCACAAGTTCTTGAGCAAAAATATGAAAATCAGGGCAAGAAGTAGTTACTTACTTGAAGCTGACTAAATTCTTTCAAGTGAAAAACAGATACTCAGTAAAGTAACCATGAAGCTGGAAGCAGCAAAACCACAACAGCTTTGAGGATTATGATCAGACTATCAAATAATGATGTCTACTCACTTAAAAAGTTTGTTGCACTTTTCAGTCAGTCATATGTTATTTCTCTTCTTAATAATTTCCAGTCCTAGCACTCAAAAACCATGGCAGTACTTGTTTTTCTTTAGCTGAAACCACTGCCTATAAGTCATGTTAAAGTGTCAAGGAGTCGTTGCCATAGAGGTAGCCAGAACACACCTGGAGAAGGCAGGACACGTGGATGAGCATTATAGACAGATCTTTGCTGAAAGTGTTCTTAAAACCCTTCTCCAGCAGCCCAAGTGACACTGGGCCTTAGCCAGGTGACTAGCCTGCCTGTAAGAGACAAGATCAGAGCTCCAAGTGAAGTATAAATTCAAATTCTGACCTTCTCACCAGACACTTTCTTTCCAGACAACCTGTATATTGGCTCTTCGGTATCAAGTCTTGTCAGCTTTGATGAAATTGCTATTTCCGGGTTTTCAGATGATCTTTTTTCTAATATTTCTCATTTTTCCCTCCTACAGCTCCCATTGTAGATGCACTGAATGATAGTGTTGTACAAGTCAACCTGGAGAAGTCTCATGGAAATCAATTTGACTAATACATACACAGCATAAAAGGGGGTATTTAACCTCAAAGAGGATATTTTTTCCCCTGAACTGGAGAACAAGAGTAATCATTTCAGCTAGAGTTTCTGTATGGCAGTTAGAGAGAAGTGATGGTTTCCCCATGGATTAACATTTCCTGACTTTGCTCTTCACACAAAGGTTACAACTACTTATGTTACGTGCAAGCTATGCATAATAATTAGAAACAGGGCACACTGTCTAAATCATCATACTTGTTAGCATTTCAATGCAGTTATCATCTTAATCCCTGCATTTCTCATGTCAACAGTAGCTGCTTAGAGTTGTCATTGAAATCTTTAATTTCTCTCCTCTTCATATGGCATCTATGTGCACACATTGTTCATTGATTATGGTTTGGCATTTCTTCTAGGTTTTTATAACCTTGCAGTAGATTGATGCACACAAGAACTTAAACTGGCAACCTAGTACATGTTATACAAGAGAGGTTATATTTGAATGAAAAGTATTGAAGTTACTATCCTATTCAGCAGGATTATATAGATAATAAAGGTCAGCTGTGATACATACTATTACGTTAACATGCAAAAGAACGTGTAGTTGTAGTAGTAGATGATGGGAAGGGTTTATTTATTACAAAAGCAGGTCATGCTGTAGGGATAAGTTTAGGATAGCAATAGACAGTGATAGTAGATTATTGTAGGCTTATAGGAAAAAACATTTTCATGTCAGATGAAACAATCAGTTTAAAACTGGAGTCAGAATCTCAAATCCTAAGAAAGCAAAGAAAAATACCTGAGGAGCTTTAGAAAGAAGCTTTCATAAGGGCTTTGAGCCAGTGTGGTTGTTTCCATCAGCAGGTTTCTTGGTAGTGGATCTATCCATTCATATTAAACTCATGCTGAAAAGTCCTGACAGTGACTTCTGCACATCATGCATCAAGAATACAAGTATTTTCTGTGATGTCCCACAGTTAGTAACAACTAACTAAATCAGGACATTCCCTTATAATTAAAAATAAACATTTTGACTTTTTTTGACTAATAATTGCCTCCATGACAATTCTTCCAGATTTTCTTTAGTTTGGAAAAGAAATGTGGGGGAAAATTTCTCTTCTGTGCAGTTTCCTTATGGAAAGTGATGAGTGTTACAAGGTACTTAAGGCCCTGCACAAGTCAGTTCTGAAACACAGTTCATGAATTACTTATGAGATTTCACTGAAATGTAAATCTGAGCAATTTTCGTTTGTTCCCTTGGTCTTAAATGAAACAACATTTACTAAGTCCAAGGAATCATTCTCAGAGCTCAAATTTGAGAGAGAAGTGTGTGGTGCGGTAAAAATTATTAATAAAAAATACATACATGTCCAAGCAAATAAAGCTTCTGCACTAAAAAATTTCACATTTGTCTGTATTAATGTTTAATGCATTTGTAAAAAGCAGTCCTGCTTTGTAGGATATAGCCACAAAAGTGTCCTGCAATCTACTAGCACTTATGATCACAGCATGGGTCCAAAGAGGATTGTCAGAAATGCATGATCCATGTTTGATAGATCAGAGGAACTGTACAGAGTATATTAAAGTCATATTATAGTTACTAAAAGGAATGCAAAAATATTTCTGGATTAGCTCTAAAATTAGAGGTTAACTTATCATTTGATTGGCTTAAGCACATTTAGGATATTAGCAGTAGCTATTGGAGCTTGCTAAGAAAACTCAGTTATGACCTACAGAAACCAATTACACAAGAGGGACTTAAAAAAAAATTAAAATTACTCTAATCATAATGTTTTATAAATGGCATGTCTTTCTAATATAATAAAACAAAAATATGTCTTGGAATACTATGATGTATTCTACCATAACCAGTTTACATTCATGGTATTGAGAACAGAGCATAGCACATAGTTTCTTAGGCATTTTTAAAAAATGCCTTATAGTTTATCTGGACTGTTTGCTTCCATCTCTGAGTTAATAAAATATGTAGCATTTTAAAACAATATGAATTTAGCACACGGGCAGAATATACTTGCTCTAGCACTTTTTGCAGATGATTTTACACAGGGTTATCTCAGTGATAATACTGCTGTTCCTACATTTGTGTCCAGGTAGAAGCACCATGATCTGCCAGTGCAATGGGAAATATTTTCAATTATCTTTACAAGATATTTCAATTTCAACTGAAAAAGACATTTAAAGGGGTTTTTTATATCTAAAGACTATAGATATCAGTAAAGGTTAGAGCACTGAATTGAGTAATTGCACAGAATTTTAAAGAAGTGTTAATATTTGAAGTAAATGTGACCCCAAATAAACATGTTAGATTCAGACACCTTGTGGAAATGCAAGCTCAAGTTATTCTCCCTTGAAAGATGAAAAAGGGCAAGGGATCTGAGCATAGTCTCAAGCTTGTTATACATACACACATGTGACTAGTTACAATCTGAACCTGAGATGAATTCTTTCTTATTGAACAAAAGCTTAATCCTCCAAACTCCTCAGGGAAATAGCCTTAAACAGGTGAAAATAAAATACAATTAACAAAGAAGTGAAAGGATATGAAGAGCCATTTAAGACAGTAGTGGAAAAAAAAAGGCAAAACAAATTAAATTTTCCAACCTTAATAAACCTTTGTAGGAAATACTAAAACAAAGAAGGATAAGAGGAAGAAATTAAATAGATCTGAAATTATGAGTGCACTAGAAAACACAGTACAATAAACTTCAAGCCAGCCTCTTAGGGAAAGCTTAAAAATAAGAATTGTAAACTATACGAGAAGTATTTTTTCGAAACTGCATCTTGTTCAAAAATAAAGCAATCTAACTTATCTTCCCAGATGCAATTTTCTACAGTTTAATTTGGTAAGCTAAGTATTGGTTTTGAACTTTTAGCTGATTTCTCTCTAACTAGCTTTAATTGTAATGTTTACTTCTAATTGACATTCAGCAATTCCACAAGTTATTCACTATGTAAAGAGGCTCAAAAGTATCTTGAAGCCAGAGCAACCAGTTCAAATGCTGTTCAAAACTTCCCAAAATATTAAAGAAGAGGTTCTAAAATGGTTGCAAACTTTTACTGTCAGAGGAGCCCGGAATGACTTACAATTCACTCTTGTAGGTAATGGCTCCTACACAAAAGAAGCTGAGCATACCACCATGTCTCCAAAATTGTTTATTATTGAACTGTAATTCATAAGATAAAAGGATTTCCAAATATATGCCACATGTGCTTTTGTGCATTGTGCAAAATTCACTTGTGTGTGTACAGCAATTGTTTTTAAAGACCCAAGGGACAAAGTGGATGTTGAACATTTCCAAAAAAAATATGGTAAAGTCTGTCAGACCTAGATTCCTTCCTATCCAATTCCCTAGGATTACAGTCTCTGTAAGGGCAAATTCCTGCTTATAGGACAGAACTGGTAGAGCGCTGGACAACTGGAATGTCAAATCCTTTATCATTAATTTGGCAGCGAGAATTTAAGCCAAGGTCTCCAGTTTATACTTGAAATCAGAGAACAAAATGTCCATGGGTGTTTGTTCCAGCTTCAGTGTGCACCGTAAAGCAGCAATGGAGATGCAGTCACAGATTGGCAGCCGTGTACTTCAACCCCCAGTTTGAATTTTAGTTATTAGTCCCTGTGTTGTTGTATATGTAGATAGAGAGATACAAGTATATTCATTTTATTCTTAGTGTGCTGCAATCACACCTACATTTTACTTTGTAGTTATACCTTCAGGGAATAGCTTTCAGGAATATTATGCTGGGAAACTTCCCAGGAAAATGTCATTAAACGTCTGCATCTTCTCTCCCATCCCTCTCTTCCTCCTGAAATTTTCTCCTTCACATCAAAAGTTTACTGTTACTTTGAAGTAATAGGAATCAAAGGAAAGGGAGAGAGCTGGCTCTATCAGAGCCAGTGTTGAAAAGTTCGTGAGGATGTGGGAGAGATGAAAGAAGCTGGAATTGTTTCAACCAGAGATGAAGAAGTTGGAGGCTGGAATGCAAGGATTTTTGGACAAACCAGTGGAAAGATAGAGGTAGGTATATGTATATTTACACACATATTAGAGAGGCAAAAGGAAGTAAGATAGCATAAAGTTTCTGAAATCTACTTCAATAGGTTATTCATAAAATCTTTGCTTTGCCTCCTTTCAGTCAACTTCTTAGTACCATTTCAAAATGAACCCAAGCTTAAATAAAAGTTATAGAAAATATCTGCAAAGCTCTTCAGAGTGAGGAGAATAAATGACAACTTTCTGTGACAGAAAGATAATGTTGATATGTTGAAGATTTCATCCATTTAAAACCTTTCTTCCTTTTATCGAGCGTATTTCAATCTTTATCAGTTTCTAGAGCTAAAAAGAGTGGACAAATAAATACAACTCTTTAGATTGCAACACTTTTAGGTTTAAGAATAAATGTAATTTAGAATATTCTTTTATTGCATATCAGTTTTTAGTAAGTGGAAGTCAGAGTCAGCAAACACTGAAAGAACAAGGTAACCAGTTTGGCTCAGAGAAATTCAGGGCAACTGAGAGGCTCCTCTCAAAGACACAATATATAGGTGTCCTAGAACTCACCTGGAAGAAACACTGTGCACTCCTATATGTAGTTCTACAGGTATAAATGCCTTTTTCTCTGCTTGGAGTTTGAAAAACCCACTCATTGCAATTCTATAGATATCCCTTTAAATCAAAAGGAAGCGTGGTTGCTAATAAGCAGACTGATGTCCCATCTTTGAAGAATCTCAGAAGAGAGAAAACTTTATTCCTTTTCTCTTCTTCACTACAGGGATCATTAACAAAGATTAGAGAAAGGATTGGATTAGAGAAAAGATTGGAGAAAGGACCACAATAATAATAATRAAGCCTCAGTTGTGTCTCCAAATATATGCGGGTGATTCCACACTTCAAGTTCAATACCCCAGGCTTCATCCAGATATGAAAGCCGCAAGAGATTACATTTCATTGATAGGAAGAGACRGAACTGCAGATCTGCCAGTCACCTCAGCATCTGGGCTTGTTTGGAGCAGGGAAATACAGTCCAGAGCACAAGCCATTTCCCCTAGCCACAAAAGCAACAGCTTCTCTTGGACCCTGCACACTGGTAGATGCTAGGTACCTTTTAAACAAAACAAATGTATGCATCACAGCAGAGGAGAGGGAGTGGAACTGGTACCTTTATGCTAATCCTTCTCCTCTGAAAAACAGCAGCTTTCGTTTCTCTGAACCACTTAGTCCAGAAATAGATTGAAAATCAAGAAGACAAGCTGAAGATCAGCTGCTCGAAGATATCAATTCAAAGTGATTCTACCAGCTTCTCAGCAGACCAAGTATTGACTGTTCATATCTGCAAGTCAACATCTGAAACAACAGCATGAAACTTCAGTGTTTGGCTGAGGTATAACATGGGGAATAGGTATTGAGTAGTGGGGATAAGGAAAGCAGAGAGAGAGTTCAAATTATGCATAATCCTTGGGCATACATATCATGCATGGATCCTACACATTTTTGCACCTTTATTCTGAYTCTATGGAATTTCCTCTTCACGGTGTGGAGGAGGGGAAGGCAAAAAAGCACAGGACTGCCCATCACAGTCATAGAGAAATGCTTTAAATTTGAATTATGTTCCAAAAGCCTCATAAAGAAAAGCCTCAAAAAGAAATTAATAGATGCAGGAAGATCAGAGACAAAAAGCTGTGCTACTAGTTATTCCTTCCATGAGCAACACCAACCTGAAAGTGAGAGTTACACCCTCTTTCCCTCACCACAGCCTGTCACAGAATACCCAGTTAGGAACTAAACTGAGAAACCATAACATCAAAAGATGAGATGTCTATTCCGCTTGAGGCCAAAAGTGGTAACAATCATCAACTCCCTTGAATTCATCAGCTGCAATCCTTCCTTCCATTGGATTCTCTTCACAAACTTCTGATGCCATCACTACATAGACTATAATGGTCTCCTCTCATAACCAGGAGGGCAAGAAATATCATGCTCAAAGATTCAAGCCTAATTAAATTCATACCTACTACTGCTATGTTTAAAAAATTAACAAACAAATAAAAAAAAGAATCCTGAGTCCTGAGCCATATGTATACACATGCACATACATATATATATATGTATAAAATTATCAAGGTGGGTGCTCAGATTTGATATTTCATAACAGGAATTATGATCATCTTCTGAACACATGTATGTGTTATGTGAAGACTGCAGGGTAATTCAGCTTGGAAGGGATCTCAGAACAGCTCTAGGCCAACCTCCTGCTCAAAGCAGAGCCAGCTCTGAGGACTGATTCCTGGAACGTGACTCCCATCTCCTTCATGATCTCCTCCTCTTTGGCATGGGAGCTGCTGTTTCATGTCCCCATCTCTTCTGTGCCATGTCTTCTCCAGGTTGAACGAGTCCAGTTCCCTCAGTCTATCCTCACAGGACAAGTGCTACAGTCCCCCCACCATTTATAAAGTAGCTGGACATTGGTTTCTAGTAGAAATAGAGCACATCACAAATTCCTTCATTCATCCAGTAACACCTTATGGAAGAACTACAACAGAAAGGTTAGAAATTAGGTGAGATACATTTTTTGATAGGGGCACTAAGATCTACTCTTGTGCAGTTAAATACCAAACTGTTATACTGAAAAATATTGCTATAGCATCTCATATAGGAGACAATTCATAAAATCACAGGAAAAGTCAGGTTGGAAGAAGACAATCTAGTCCAACTTCTGCCCAAAAGCAAGGCCAGCTGTGAAGTCAGGGTTTTAATTCTTCAGTCATCTATTATCATGGGCAGCAGATGAAGAATTCAACCTTATTCTCAAAAATTCAATTTCTTGCTAACTCACATTTCATTATAGGATTCTGAGGAATGAAAATATTTCATTATGAACATGGAAATTATAAGGCAAGAGGGAGGGGTAGCCATCTGTAGTAGAATACACTGCTCTTGTTTACATTCTCCCATCAGTTTGTTTACAGTGAACCCTCCTGAACCTCTCCTTGTTAGCTAGGATGCCTTTCCTTTGTGTTAAGCAGGCTTATGCTTAAAGTCAGAATGAGCAGATGGAAAGAAAACTTTTAACAACAAGAGTGCTCCTCCATTGTACTTATGATGACAAAACAGTACAAAGTGTCAGCAGTAGGCAGAGCCTCCTGCCATCTACAATATTAGGTATATTTCTGGTTTTCTTCAATCCAGAGTAGGCTTTTTCTGAGCAACTTGAAACATGCACAAAATTATTTAAAAAAAACCTAGTCAACTGAGGACAAAATTCAAAGGAAGTCTTTCATTCCAGGTTCTATCCTTTTGTGTATAATAAATACAAAAGCAGCAGTCAATCTACAGCTGTGGTTCAGAGGTAGTGCACAAGTACAATTCATTTATGTCTCCACTTGCTGTTTTGCAGTCAGGGCACCTTAGGCACAGGCAGCAGGGGAAACAAATGCCTCAAACAGGCAAACTTCTAGCCGACCTCCTCAGTGTTGAATTCAGACACGGCAGCTTGCACAGCAGTTTCTGGACTCTGCTTCTAGATCTTCCTGAACACCTGTGATTGCTGGAGGACTACCAGGTACTCTGAGGGGCATCAAGGTTCCTGCTGCTGCCAGGTAAGGATAGCTATGGGAGACTGAAGTCTCTAGCAAGCTCTAACAGCTTCTAACAAGATACCACACCTGTTCCCGGTCAAAGGGAATTCTAGTCCTAATCAGGATATTAAGGGTCAAGCATCCCTTCAGCAGAAACTACACAGAGGTGTAGAGTGCATTAGTTTGTGTATAAAGGCGACAAAAAAATCTTTCTATGTGCCTAAGCAGCAGCAGTGACATGACATGTGGCACAGTGACTGGAGAAACTAGTCCTGCTATCCTGTGGTTATTGGGGACTGCTTGGAAGAAACAGGATCCACTCAACAAGTGGAGCAAAAGCATCTTTGCCAACAGGCTGGCCAGCCTGGTGAGGAAACCATCAAACCAGGAACAAGTGAGCCAAGAAGGATGGCAACACCCAATGCAGAAAGGAAATGGTGGGTGGGGTTGGCAAGTAAAGAGTGCAATTTGATGTGGACAGGAAACACCTCAATCTGAGGTGAAGAGGCCACCCGAAGTCTATGCAAACAAATAAATGAAATGCCAAAATGACAGCAGATTGCATGTTTTCTCTGAAATCAGTAAACTGGTGCTTCTCTGAAGTGCCTGTACGCCAGAGTTTGCAGCATGGGGAACAGGCAGGAGTAATCAGACATCTGTTACAGGGCTACAACCTCATTTGGTTGGAGATGTGGGGTAGCTCACTCAAGTGCTGCAATGGGTGAGCACAGGCCTATAAGAAATAGTGGATCCAGATGGATCCACCATTTGGATGGTCAGGATTGTGAGGAGGGAAAGTTGCCGTTGATGCGAGAACAGCAGATGGGTGATGAGCCAGCTGACAACTTATGGGTCAGAATCATTGGGCAGACAAGAATCAGTAATGTTGAGGTGTCTGCCACCAGCCACCTGATCAAGAGGACATATTGGATTTTGTGGCCTTCTTCAGAGAGCTGTAATAAGCCTCACATGCACAGGCCCTGGTGCTCGTGCAGACTTCAACCATTTTTCAAGGATCATTTCCTCCAAATTCAAGAATGGTCCATCCCAATGTGCAGAAAGTCAAACAAAGGTAGCAGAGAGCTCCTGAAAATGTCAACTATTAAAAAGGAATAATAAGAGGTGGCAGCAGGGACAGTTGACCCAGGAGGAATACAGAGATACAGGAATATCTGTAGAGTGATGGAGTTGGGTACACCAAAACCCATCTGGAGCTGAATGTGACAGGGAATCTACAAGGTAGTCGGCCTCACTTCAATCTCTGAGAAGGTAATGGAGCAAATAACCTTGAAAGTAATTTCCAAAAATATGAAAGAAAAGGAGAGAGTAGTCAGCATGCATTTATGATGACATTTTTATCTTGAATTTAGCAAGGATTTTGACATTTTCTCCCATAACTTTCTCATAGACACATTGATGAAATACAGAGTAGATTAGTGGATTGAAAACTGGCTGAACTGGCAGGCTCAAAGGGCTGTGATCTGCAGCACAAGGTCCTGCTGATACAAATCCCTACCAGTGTACCCCTGGAGTTGATACTGGGGCCAGTATTGGTTAATGTGTTCATTAATTACCTGGAACATGGGCCTGAGTGCACATGTATAGGAGGAGTGGCTGGCACACCAGACGGTTGTGTTGCCATTTCAGAGCCACTGCAACAGCCTGGAGAAATGAGCCAACAGAAAGGTCATGAAGAGGGAAGAGCAGAAGTCCTGTTTCTAGGTAGGAACAATCCCATCCACCAGCAAAGGCTGGAGGCCAACTAGCTTGAAAGCAGCTCTGCAGAGACTCTGTAAAGGAGGGAGTGAACAAATTGACTATGAACCAGCAATGTGCCCTTGTGGCAAAGCCAGTCAGCAGTCTCCTGGTTTGTGTTATGGAGAGTGTTGCCAGAAGGCTGAGGGAGGTGATCCTTCTCCTTCACTCAGCACTGGTGAAGCCACTGGAATCCTCAGTACAAGAGACACATGGACATTGTGGAGCAAGTCCATTTATGGGCCATGAGGACAATTAAGGGACTGGAGTATGTCACGTGAGGAAAAGCTGAGAGCTGGGACTCTTCAACCTGGAGAAAAGATGGCTCACACCTGAACCTGTCCGTAAAGAATATGGAAATAGACTCTTCTCAGTGGTACCAGCTGTAAGACAAAATACATAAAGTTCTATTTAACCATTAAAAAAAAATAAAAGAAGAAAAAAAAACCCACATTTTTAGTGTGAGAGGGATTAAGCATTGGAACAGGTTTCCCAGAGAGGTTGTGGAGTCTTGGCCCTTGGAGATATTCAAAATCAGATTTAACATGGCCCTGAGCAAGCTGCTCTAGCTGACCCCTTCTTGAAGAAAGGGGGCTGGACAATCTCCAGATATCCCTTTCCACCTCAATGAGTCTGTGGTTCTGTGATCAGTTTAGTCACCTTCCCAAACACATGACCGAAGTGCAGGGACCTTTCATTGTGTCATGTGTAGACTTGTGTTCACTTGATGGGAACACTCATCTGTTTTAGCTACATTACAAGAATGCATTCATATCCATAACAGAAAAGGATCATGACCTATAAGCCCTGGAGTGCTGTAGGAACATGTGTATGCCGCACTGCGCCGGAAACATTGGGAACTGCTGATGGAGTAGATTCTTCTAGTTAAAAAGCCTAAGCAGAGACATTATAATTAGCTATGAACTCAAAGCTCTATTTGCTGGCAGTAGAACTCCCAGGAAGAATTACTCTGATTTACAGTCATTTTCCACTGAGGATTTCAAATTTCACCAGAAAAAAATTTTTATGAGTTCATAATAGAAAAGCAGAGATGAGAAAACTCCCCAGGMAAGTTTTCAGTGTTATAATGTTTTTGTAATATTTTTACATCCTTTCTCYACTCTGATTACATACAAGCCTGTATTTGCTAACAAAAGAATTAGGAAAACTGAAAAAATGTTCACTAGAACCAGTGATGAACAAAAGTGGCTGCCTAGGTTGCAAAATATTTCTATTTGTCAATTTTTTTTTTATTTTGCACAGTTTTGAACCAGAAATCATTGTGAGGGAAAAAAAAGGAAAAAAAAGAAAAAGAAAATACCACTTCAATCTATTCCATTTACTCTGGCACCCACAAAGGAAAATAGAGATGGAGATTCACTCTCCCGCTCTGAATTAAACAAAGTAGGTACTTGAAGTTTGTTCTCCAGAATCCCCATTAATGCCTTATGGGTTAATTCAGTGGAGTATGTTAAGCAAAAAAAAAGTCTATGGGGCTAATATGACTTTACTATGCCTTTACAATATCAAGCACTAAAATAAATCAAAGCTTTGCATACTTTAGCTACTTAGCAGAAAATAACCATTATATTTGTTAATGGAAAACAGAAAAATAAGCAAAAAAGAAGTTGAAACTGAAAGGGAGGTATTTCTAGATGGGAGATCGATTGTTTTGCAATGGAATCTTTTCTACCACCAAGCACATTGCACAAGATGATAACAATGTTAACAGAAGTCCTTTTTAGGAGAGCAAATCATTCTGTGGGATCAACTAGATTAATTTTAAGAACAAAAGAGAACAAGACAAAATAAGAATTACCAACAAGATCAAAAAGGTAGAACAAACAATATGTTTGTGAATCTTACACCACATGTTACAGTTATATGATATACGTACACATACCTGCACATATGCACAGCCGTGTCCAGCATCACTCCTGTTCACATAGACACACCAAAGGTAGCTTTAGCTAACTACATAATTGTTGCTGTCAGCATAGTCACAGCATCTCAGTGCAGACTGGAAGACCTCCTTGGGAAATTTACTCAAGACCCATTGGTAATCCCGACCAAGACCAACACCTCCAAAGCAATACTAATAACTATATTTGAAATAGAACATTTAAAACTGACCTCATATATTGGCACAAGGCATACTTATTCAATACCACTGAAAGAAATTCTCTAACACGTAATTCATCCATGGATAGACAAAGAAAAGGAGCGGATTATAAAGCTGACAAAGAGGTAGATTTATACTACTTTTACCATCACCTAAGAAACCTCTATCTGCATCTATGTTCAAAGGTTCCCAGCACAATGTTTCTGAAGAGCAGTCTCACCTGGCTAAGAAGCAGTCACAGCAGGGGTCAGAGAGCCTGTAAGACTGAGACAATTTCAGAAAACCAGACGTCCTATAGAGTCCCTTCTTACTCCAGCTATCTGTCTCTCTCTCAAGTCCAGGATACTCAAAGCCCCAAATGCCATGAGGGATCCCAAGATGTGGCCAGAGCTATGAAATTCAAGCTCGTCAACCTAGCTTTCCCTCCAGAAAGGAGAGAGGTAAATGGATCAACATCTAATTGTTTCAACCACTGTGTTGTTTAATCACCAATTAGACCTCATTTCTCATCTGCTAAGTTCAAACTATTGATTTCCAGTCACACACTCTTCTTGTTTACTGTAAAGACATGCCTCCTGTCTGCTCAAAGGAAGCAGTAACTGTGGCCCTATGTGTGCCCCAGCAGCCCTGTTAGCACACAGCTCTGGCTGTACYATGCCCAGAAGTCCACATCAGGAGCAGAGCATTTTATTGCAGGCATAGCTGCACACTAACAGGTCTGAAAGCTTCAGGCTGAAGTTGGCTGAGACTTCTGCATCTGACTATGCAGATACTACAGTCGAAAGCAGCCCTGGGGTTGTGCCTGGAGAGCTCTCTGTTCGCATTAGTTTTCTGACTTTTTCAGACTTTTCTTAGAATAATTTTACATAACAGATTGGGATGGCACTTGGGGTAGGTACAGCTACATAACCCTTTATATAGGGGTTGTATAGAAGCCTCTGTACAGAATAAGTACCAAACAAAAAGCAACACCCATCTTCAGTGCCTGGCTGTCATCTGTTCTTGGGTGAACATATTTTTAGCACCACTTCAGTATTCCTGATGCTGAGACACCTTCCTGAGAAAGTTTTAAAATCATTGGTTCCGCAAAATGTTTCAGCTTCAACAAAATAATAATTCCTGACAAAAAGAAATGGTGCATGCAGTAATGCTGAAGAGTTCTACCAGTTTCTTAAAATAAGCAGAAAGTGACAGCATCAGAAACAATGAACTGCAGTCATGTGCATAGTAGAGGCAGGAAAAAAGGCAAAAATGATGATGTAGCCCACAAATTAAACTCTAAAAAAGGTTTGAATTTATTGCCTGGCTATTTCATATGCTGACCAGTATAAACCTACTGTTGTTACAAGACATTAAGTCATMTCTGCTACATACTGTACACTTTCTTGTTGCCATAATCTAAATGGCTCATTCTTATCTACCTTTTCACAGGTTATAGAGCTTATCGATACTACAAAATCAAATTTTTAGCAAAAGGATATTCTGTCATTTTGTGGAAAGTAATCTATTACAAAGCTATGCTTCTGTTATCTTATCTGCATCGATCAAATTAGTCTGATTACTTCTAAGCTTCCCTAAACTATTCAGAAGGAAAAAATTCTGTTAGAATTAGGAGTTATGATTTTTATGTCATTCTGATGTGCTTAACAAGACAAATCATCACAGAATTCTAGCACTTTGGCAATACATATCCCTGGCAGGGGAATGGACATTGAAATGGCAGCAAAACCAGTTTCTCATGCTCAGGAGACACCCTAGAGGGCTGTCCTGGAACGAAACTTCAGTTCTGCAGGGGTTTAAGTCAGATAAAACCAGTTGAAGGAAATAAAAAATGAACTAGAATGTTGGAGAACAGACATTTGAGCAGTTCATATGAAGAAATTAAAAACTTGCAAACCTACCATCACAGAGAGCTGTAGAGACACAGGCTGATTAACGAAAAAATATAGCACCTAATCCTGTGTTTGGCTAGTTGCTGAAAAGTGAAGTCCGTTTATTTAGAAGAACAAGATGACAAAGATACAATCTGTTTAGAACAAGAATGTAATTTTCAGTTGCATGTCCACTTTCAGCAAGTGCAGTTGCTGCGGGAAAAACAGAAATCGAATCACACTTGCTGCTAAATACATATTTAATTGCTTATGTTTTTTTTATATTTTGTTTTGCACCAGACTGTTTACTCTGCTCATGATGATGTGGAATTAGTGTTGCAAAGTTTTCTGCTTCCCTTAACCAGTCTTAAAGTGCCGCCTAGTGCATGTTTAAGGCAATATCCCAGCCTAACACAGCAGTGTCAGGGCTGAGCACGCATAATATTCTGGCAGATTTTATTTCATGTAAAAACATTTCATTATCTCCCTCCAGTCAATTTTATCAAATTTTAGGGGCTGAAGTGGATTCTGCATCTCTAGGAATGTGTATTAGTAAAAGTTAATCCACTAAGACCCTGGATTGATGTAGCATAAGAAGTGGTACTAGTGCTGCCTAGCCTTCCGACCTGCACAGCTGTGACAGAGGAGGGGGAGCTTGTCAGTGACGCTGGAGCACCCTGGGACCAGCTCTCGGGACCAGCTCTCAGCACCAACTCCCACCACCAGCTCCCACCAGGGCACTTGCAGTGACATCAACCCTGCCCAGTGGGCTGGACCCTGCCCAGCAGCCGTCAGCCCCACAGAGAATATCCAGACCCCAGACCTTCTGTCCTCTACTCAGCAAGAAAGGATGAACCCTATGGCTCCGTTTGGACTTAGGAAAACAAACCTTAAGGACTGGATTGATCTCTTCCGAGGCTTTGGAACAGAGTGCCAGGCCCTGATACCATCCATAGAGTCACAGCTGGCTGCATCAAACTAAGCAGCTACAGCAATAGATATTGCCAAAAACTGCAGTTATTTAACCGCATACAGACATACCATTGTACATCACGCTAACTGCTTGTGTTTTCCTCAGGACAAATCATCAGTGCTCTGTGACATAGTGAAGGAAAAGGAATAAGGGATTGTTCCATTTTTAGATCACAAAAATAAAGAGATGTGACTGACTTAAAATCCTGTCAAGAATTACATGAAAAAATGTGAAATTACCTGAGCTTTTAGCTACCTGACATTTGCTTGAACCACAGACTTCTCCCTCCCTTACAAAACTGTGTGCACCCAAAATGAGCTCTACTTTTCCTTCGCTAATAATCTTAACACTGCAGTGGTATGAAAGAGCTTGTTTCTCAAATGCTTAAATATTACTCTTGATGTACAGGGATCTACCTGTCTTTTGTGATATGTTGTGATAAGCTAATTTTTTCTGCAGAGCTTTCCTGGCAATAAATTGTACTGCAGGAAGTCACAGAATCACAGCATAAGCTGAGCTGAAAGGGACCCACAAGGACCATCGAGTCCAACTCCTGACCCTTCACAGCACCATCCTAAAGAGTCACACCACATACCCGGGAGTATAGTCCGAATACTTCTTGAACTCTGTCAGGTTTAGTGTTGTGACCACTTTGTGGGGAGACTGTTCCAGTGCCCAACCACCCTCTGGGTGAAGAACATTTTTCTAATACCCAACCCAAACTTCCCCTGACACAACCGCAGGCCATTCCTTTGGTCCTGTCACTGGTCACCACAGAGATGAGATCACTGCCTGCCCCTCCTCTTCCCCTCACGAGGAAGTAGTAACTGCAGTGAGGTCTCCCCTCAGTCTCCTCTTCTCCAGGCAGAACAGACCAAGTGACCTCAGCCACTCCTCATACGACTTCCCCTCAAGGCCCTTCACCATCTTTGTTGCCCTCCTTTGGACACTCTCTAATAGCTTTATATCCTTATATTGCAGTGCCCAAAACTGCCCCAAAGACTCGAGGTGAGGCTGCTCCAGTGCAGAGCAGAGCGGGACAATCCCTTCCCTTGCCAGGCTGCTGATGCTGTGCCTGATGCCCCCCCAGGACACGGTTGGCCCTCCTGGCTGCCAGGGCACTGCTGACTCAGATTCAACTTGCCATCACCCAGGACCCCCAGGTCCCTTTCCACAGCACTGCTCACCAGCATCTCATTTCCGAGTCTGTACCTATATCCAGGGTTGCCCCATCCCAGGTGCAGAATCCAGCACTTTTCCTTGTTTAACATCATTTAGTTGGTGATTGCCCAGTCCTCTGATTTGTCAAGGTCTCTCTGTGGGGCCTCCCTGCCTTTGAGGGAGTCAACAGCTCCTCCCAGTTTTCTATCGTCAGTGAACTTGCTCAGCATCCCTTCCAGTCCTGCATCCAAGTCATTTATGAAGATGCTGAAGAGCACAGGGCTGAGGATGGAGCCCTGTGGAACCCCGCTAGTGACAGGTTACCACTCTGATGTCACCCCATTCACTGTAACCCTTTGTGCCCAACCCATGAGCCAGTTGCTCACCCATCCATCACATGATGTGTTTATCCAGCTGTGTGCTGGACATTTTGTAAACTGTTATAACATTTTCAGCTGCATAATTACAAAAAAAAATATTAAGAGAGTCCTTCGGTCATCATTATCACATATAAACCCAAACCCAATTGAGGATCAATAAATACATCCAGCTGGAAAATCTCAGTGACAAACGATGTCCTTTTGATTAGAACGGCAGCATCTGCTTTTCCCATCCTCCCCCACAGAAATCACTTCAATCTTGCCTGTTTAGATATTTAGCATTTATACTGATGAGAAGAATCTAAATTCCCAGGCAGAAGTCACTGCACATGTACATCAAGAATATTTTAACTCCTCTCAGTTTTCTCTTCTCTTTGGGATTAAATCAGAGTTCATAATATGACTCTACTTTTTGTGGTTTCATTAATTTGTGCCTAATTACTTATAGAGCTATTTTGGCTTGACATTATTCCTACTTGGGTGCTGCTAAAAGATCTTCAACAGCTGTTCCAGATCAGTCTAAGTATTGATTTCAGATCCATTTTATCATCAGAATCAATGAAGAGAAAGAAGAACCTGACTTACCATGTAGTCTATGGCAAGTGCTTTTTTCTCTCCACTTAGTTTCTACATCAGTACCACCTTCACAAAGACTTACAAGCAATCACTTGTTTCCATCCATACACCACTCATCACACCCCAAAAATGCTAAGAAAATAACCAGCACTCTTATATGTGTCTTTTAATGGTGTATTTAAAATTGGTCTAGTGCAGAATCCAAATATTTTAAAGTGTCATTAGATCACAGATAATAGGACCCAAAAGATCATTAGTCCATCTGGTCAAACCAAGACAATAAGACTTTGTACTACAAGATTTGAAAACACCCTATAATGTCACAGCAAGAAGTGCTATGCAGTAATGAATTAATTTATTTATATTTGCTACAAGCAGCTTGTTCTCTCATTCTCTTCCCTGTAACCAAATTACATATGCAAAGTAGGATCTGGTAGGATTGTTTTTCCCTGCATAAATATATACATGCTGCTGTGTGCTTATTTTAGAGAAGTCAAGGTCAAAAAAGTATACTTTCCTTTTGAAGCAGCAACTCCCACTGTGGTTCCTATAGGAGATTACTAAATAACCTCTGCTGAAATAGACCTTACTTGCCTGAAGAGCCAAAGTGACAATGGCTGAAGGCTTTCTTCTGAAACTTGTGCTTGGTGGAGTGCTGAATGGACCCAGCCTTTAAACACCTTTAAACTCTTAGGGGTTCAAATTTGGTCAAGGAAACTGAGAACAGTATCACTGAAGTGTTGCTTGCAAGAGACCACTGAAGCTGTTCAGTCCAGTCTCATCCTCCAAGCAGGATTATCAGCAGAACTGAATCAGGTGATCAGTATAAACCCCCCACAAAAGCAGTCACCTGGCTGGATGCTGCACTGCACTCCTGGGAAGGAGGGTTGGCTAACCTGACCCTCCCCATGCAGAAATTGTGGTCATAGCCCCCTGATACATCATCTGCGCCTTCTGAGGAATGTTTGATTCTCTCATTTTCATAACTGCCCCTCTTAAAGTAGTTATAGATATCTACTAGATCACTCCTTAATCTCTACGTGGTTGTATTCAAGGCCAGCTCCCTCAAAGGGCACATGCCCTGCACTCCATCTTGGTGGCCCACTGACAGACTATCAATAAATAATTTATGTATTTACTTAATTGAAACATGGCTGTGTTCTGAGTTTAAACTTCCTAAGTCCCTGGGATTTATGTTTAAACATGCTGTAATTCTGTAGATTCCAAAGCTGCATCATCTTCTGGGCAGGACAGTACAGAGAATGGCAGAGGGTCTTTCAGATGCTATTATGTAAGAACTCACACAGAGAGTTCATCCTCCCCACAGAAAATACTGTGCTGTGGCTGAAATTACCTCAAAGTACAGTTCAAGACTAAACTAAAAACCTTGCATGTATCTTATTAACATTCCATATAATTGTGCTTTGGCACCCATCCCTGGACCATTTGGATGGGAGACATATCACCTTACACAGCTGAACAATACACTATGCCGTGCATTAAATTGCTTGTATCTTAGCTTAGCTCTTTCTAGGTATTGTCAGGTTGCGTAAAGTCACAGTCGACTACACCATCCCAATGGATCTTCATAATAACTCCAGGTAAACTTTCAGTAGGTCTGGAAGTGGATTGACCCTCTTGAGAGGATTGAGCCATATGAAAGATCAATTAGCAGAAGCATACTGCTCTTGATGCTATTGTTTGTCTTGGACCAAATATTTACAAGTTCAGGATTTGCAACTAAAATCTAAAGTGAACACAGCAGCAGAATAACCACAGTCACAGTTTCATGATCAAACTGAAAGGCTAGAGATTAGAATGTGGAATGTATTTTCAATATACAATCTAGTGTTTAGCTCAAAGCAAGAGTGGCAGTGTCTGGCCTGCAAAGTACCCCTCGAATACCACCTAATGCTTAGGCCAACATAGGATCTACTTCTTACAGCTCTTCTGTCAGTCACTTCGTTTCCAGTCACTGGTCTAAAAATTGCCTTTTTATCCCTGAACATTTTGACTTCAGAAAGTCACTTAAGTAGCTTTAGTTCAGAACTGTGTCAGCTCCGCTCTAGCCTGAGCTATATCATATTTTCCTCAGTCAGACCTATTTGCTCCAATGGATCCAGTTCACAGGTTGTTTTGACATCTGCATTCAGAGAGCCATGCTATTCCAATATGGCAACAAACAAAACAAAAAAAACCACAGACACTGACAAATAATAAACTTCTAGAAACAGAGAGAAGCTGCAACAAGATTTATGATAGACACCACATCTCAAAATTTCATGTTAAGCTTTGAAAGATGGAATTCTATTTGTAGGTTGTATGGTCCAATTTATAGTTGTTCTGTGATTTTGCACATGCATGCAAACAAGTGAGAAAATGTTTTACTTTTCTCTCCCAAAAGAAAAACATTTTAATCCTGGATTTGAAAGTTTTCAGGCTGTCTAAAGGCAATGATAAAAACCTAACATCTACCCTACCTGCCAATATCTGTGTGCAGATAACTCAGCTAGAATCACAAAGGGTTTGGCTTAGTTCTAACCTAGCAACTGTTTCTGAGGATTTCCATCACTTTTACACAAATGCAAATGTTTTCCATGCATCGTTGCATACCAGCAAAATTTTCCAATGTCTTTCTCCAGTAGATTTTTACAGAAGACCACAGCAGGATATTCTACATGCCCCATTGGGCTAGCAATCATTAAATATACAACATCCTAATGAAAGGCAGTTTACAGTACCAACAAAGAACTTTTCACACATTGACAACCAGTTTCTCAGCTTTTGAAAGCCTCATAAAAAGGCTTCCAGCTGCCATATAGTATTTGCAACCAAACGAAAACTAATCCTTGGAAAATACCTTTGCAAAAAATAACTACAGAGGATAATAAAGTGGTTAAAAATTGAGTCACACCAAGAGAAAAAACAAACACTAAAACAATCCTTTTTAGCCTTCATTCCTATTTCAAAGTGATATGATTTACTCTTCCACATCATTCTCACACCTGTGCAAACTTGGAGGCAATATACCAATTTTCAGTCCTTCAGCACAGACAAATATGATAACAACTGTCCTGCACTCAGCCAAATTTCACACATCTCAGCATTCTACGAAACCCAAATTTAGTTCAGCCGAAGCCTAGTACAGACTGACACAGTAGTATTTTGACATTCAAGTATAGTTTTCATAAATTTATGATCAATTCATGAGTAAATCTCATTTCAAAAACAAAATAAGGGAGTGCAGGTGTTCAAGGCTCTTGCCTTCCCTTTCCCCTTGGCTGCACACGGACCTGTGACAGCCCTCGGGGCAGCAGGACCATGGTTATGGTCTGGACATCAGCAACAGAGAGGAGAACTCTTTCACGAGGGCTTGCATTTCGCTCTTTTTCGGCTGCAGGAGCCAGTCAGCAAGGCACACAACAGAGTTAACCCCCTCCAGTACAGCTAGAGGAGGGGGCGGGACATGCATCCAGAGGAGGAACACCAAGGGACTAGCAAGGCCAGGGAAGCTGAATGGAGAGCATTTGGGGTTGTTATGGGCTGGGCAACAGTAGGGCAGCTGGGGCCATGCTTGGCAATGCACCGAGGTACAAATCCAATTTGGCAAGAGCAACAAAAGAGTCAGATGATCTGAATCAGCACCAAAGGCTTTATCACAATCCCCCATCCAAATCCCACCCAGAAAGTATCTTGGCATTCAGGAAGGAAACTTAAGACGATACTTGTGGAAGAAGGCCTTGTGGCAGCTGGACTACCATGCTTCACTCTTGGTAATAATCAATCTTCCAGCCAAAGCCTGTATTCCCAGACAGCAAACTGCAACTTTCTCAGAGAAGACAGTGGGTTTGTAGCTATGTGATATGACTCAATACACAGCCAAAGGCGATGGCACATATCTGACCTATTTTAAACCACAAAATGTGGAAACAACACTCAGCAAGAAAATATGAGCTTTACTTTCAAGAGCAGGGAGGGCAAAGTAGTCCAATTATTTAGCACCCAGGATGCTAGGGAGGAAAATAAGTCTCTCAGCTCCCAGTGTTGTTTCAGAAGCTCAGAAATATTCATGTCTCTAATTACTAGATGATGTTCCTAATATTCTTTGCTAATGCTCTCCTCTCATTTTTTTCCTGGTCCCTAGCAAGCTCTAACTACAAGTATCTTGAACTGACCCCATTTAATACAGGATTTTTTTTTTCTAGATTATGTTACATTATTTTCTTATTTACTTTGGAACTAATATATTATTTAAACATAAATTAGTTGGGATCAGAAAAATGCAATGTTAGAAAGAAATAATAAAGGGACAAATATGTATTTAGCTTTCAGCTAATTTTTAGTTTTGTAGTTCCACAAAAGAAAAATAGGTTTTTGCTGCTCTCTATCAAAGCAAAAATATCACTAATGCAGAAAGAGTACACATTCCAAATGTATAGAAATTATTTCCCTATTTCTTTTAGCCTGCCCCAAAGAACTCCACACAAAAAAACAAACAAACAAAACAAACAAAAAACCCCCACAAGTAGAGGCTTATTTTAAGCATTTCTTACTGAAACATCTCTTTTTCAATGTTGCATTTTTAAACATAGGGAACAAAATTTTTATGTGATGCATTTGTAACTTGCACTTAAAAAAATATCAATGGCAACATGTTTTTTTCCTCTCTCTCTCTCTCTTTCCAAGGAACTTGGGCAAGAATCACCTTTTCAGCATGTCTGCTGAGCTTATTGGCCTGGTCATTAAAAAAAAAGCAAAATAAAAGCACAGATGTCTACCACTAGAACTACCTAAGGTAGCAAGAGCCAGCCAAGAGGCTGCCTCCAGTGACATCTATGAAGATGTCCTTTCAAAAAAAGGAAATGTTTTCTCCCTCTCATCACTGATTTTAATAATATTCATTGGCTGAGACAGCTATTCACGCACAGCAGTTATGATCCCCTCAGACTTTCACTGACCTTCAGGGAATTATAAAAGGAACCAATTTCAGTTCCTGGAAAGGAGGAGGGAGAAAGGCAAGCCCCCTCTCACAGTGTAAAGGTAAATACTTCAACAGAAAGAGCTCTGATGTTATAAAAGAATTCCTAACAGCAGGAAAGAAGGCATCAAATCAACTGCTGTCATTTTAAATATTTCCTACAAAGGAGGAAATATGCTTTAGTGCAATGAGATATCCAGCAGCGGATTTTTATGTAGCATGCTCAAGAATTAATCTCCATGTTCAACCCTGCACTACTACAGCTGAGTCAGCACCATTCTTTTAAATGACCTGATTCTGCAATCGCATTATTAATATCACGAAAATTACTTTCCTCTTTGCTGTTTTGTGCTATCAATGGAAAGCCACAGAACCAAAATGCATTAGCTCTCACGGGTCTCCTCTAGGATTATTTGCATCAATACAAACTGAATTAATCATGGAGACGTTTGAATAATCACCAGTCGCGTGCTAGTGCCAGAGCTGTGTAAGGAGCTGTGGTTCACTTCTGTAAAATGTTGCATTTTATTTGTGTTATTGTCATCTGAACCATGSATATTTTATCATTCTCTATCAGGATGATATCTTGCAATCTACATTGTTATTCTTTTCTTATTTCTTGGCATATTTTATATACACTGTCTGCTTTATGTTCCCTAATCTGCAAGCCTAAATTTTTAAGTGGCACATTCTTAAATTTATGAATCTGAAGAGGGGAATTCATTACAAGAAATACCAGCATAATGGAGACCCCCTTTGTTTCACAAGACATTGAATCAACCCGTGATTTGTAGTGTTTTGTGTAACACTAGGTTTTAACTGCAAAGAGGAGAGAAACTAGCGAGTATCAGAGGATTGCTCTGATGGTCAGTAAAGTTTAACTCTTATTTCTGAGCAGTGCTATAATTCAAGCAGACTGAAAATCTGAAGAGCAAAGTACTTTAGAAAAAAACACTCATGACAAAATTGACCAGTTCTAATCCCACTGAGCTGGTAACCAGTGGGTTCAAGGCAATTTGTGGAGCCTGTTTAACAACCTAAATTCTAAAAACTTCAGCATTTGTAGCAACATATTAGTAAGCATTTTAGATTTAAAAAAGCCTCAGATAGCCAGGGTCAGAACTCTAATAAAAGTGCTATAGGGTTTGTCAACATATTTAATCTGCAAAAGAAATTTTAAAAGATACCTTATGAAACAAAAACAACCAGACTTCTCATAAGACAAAGAACATACTAGGAACTTACTAAACATTGTAATATACTGCTGAAAAAAATTGCATCTTCCTCAAAAATAGTGCATAAATACACATGAAAGAGATCCAACAGGTATGATAGTGACAACAAGCAGTCTTACACACTTACACACAAAAGCAGGAGTCAAACAAATGACTAGTACTGCAATTGATCATAGAAACATACATTTATGTCCCTGTTAAACATGGTTCAAGCAAGTTTTAAACTATGAAAGAAAAATATCCCTATTAAAGAGAATTCAGAATAACCAAAGTGCCACATGGTTGCCACAGGCTTTGGAAGGACAGCCACCATCCCATCCATCTTGCCCACCACTTTTCTGAGTCCTTCCAACTTCCAGGCCCCTGTTGCAGCAGTATGGCAACATCAACGTGACTTCTCAGAGACATAAAGTTTCATTATGCAAACAACCTTTAAGCAAAACTATGGAAACAGTATCACCATACCAGAAATAATAAAACTGGAATAGCAAAAAGCAACAATGTACTAAAAAGCATCCAATCAAAGCAAGCATTGACTTTCAGTGGAGTAAATATATTCACCTCTGCCTGAAAGGAAGCAAGACCTGCCATTTATAAGGGTAAAGGCATTTCATGAAAGTACCACAGCCAATTTATCCAAACATTCAACTGGGCTATTTTCTCATTAATTTTCTTCTGAAATGTTTTTTCTTTCTTGGATGTGGAAAACAATGCTTCACAGAAGTCCACATGGGAAAAAAAAATCAAGTATTTAATCCTACCCTGTTACTGTACAGCTCCAGTTACCATAACAACTTGCTGTAGCTCTCTCATAATAGGCTTAGGGTGGCTTGTCCGCAAAACCATTTTGTGACTGGAACTACAGCTAGTACACTATTCCTCATCCATGCAGCCCCTCTGTTGCCAAGAGTCAAATTTATTTCATTTTAAATGTAAGTATAGTTCACAATATTTTATATTTTATGGCTAGAAAAGCCAGAGTAGGCGAAAGATAGGAATCACATCACTTATCAATGTGGCACTGGATTCATGATTAAAAAAAAACCCAAAACACAACCTTCGCCCTACTGCTGTTCATCAAATGCTGCAATATTTCACTATGCTTATAACAGGAAATAAAGTATTTTAAGTATGTGTGAATTTGTAGCTGTATATTCAGTTATCTCACCAGTTCATTTACAACAAATCTGTAGTTCTTTCATTTCTAGATCTGAAAATTAAATGTTATTTAAGCCTGCACTATATATCAACTCTTTCTCAGATATCTTTTATTTCTGTTCTTTGAGAAAGTACTACAGCTATGGAGAATGATTGTGAAATCTGCCAAAATGCTGTGAGTAAAGCTGGAAATCTGGTACTAAATTTTTTAATTTTTTTTAGCTCCTTCACAATACAGATATTCTTTCATAACATTTATTGTTAAATATGTTTCCCTTCAGTGTAATTTTGGTAGGAAGTGTTTGTACAAAGGCTGAGATGGAACTTGATGTCAAAGTACTAGCTTGAAAGATCCCCAAAATATCTTTTAGCTGTTTTGAGCACTAATAATTCTTTAACGAAATAATGCTATCTCTTCAAGATAATTATTCACAGTGTTTCAATGCAAGGGAAAATAGGTACATCCAGACTGGTCTGCTATTTGGTTTTTCCAGTTGAGTATATTGGAGCAAAGCACCAGGCAAATGCAATTTTCAAGTGTTCCAGGTCTTCTAGACACCCTCCACTGTCAGGGGAAGATAAAAGACTAAATTTAAAGCTCCAAAATTTTTTCTCTTGAAGGAGAGAATAAACCCTTTTCTCCAGAGGACAAACCCAAATACAGACAGTTCCAAATTTTTCACTCTGCAGAAAGCCTTAAAACCTCCTTTTAAGCAGGTCATAAACTCACAGCTTTGCCCCTATAGCTGATGGTCAAGATCCATCCACATACCCAAAAAATTTTACTCCTCTACCTCAGGCCCTTGGAGTAGGCTGCACTCTAATCTTGTATCTGGTTTCAGTGCAGCAAGCCTAGCAAACCCTTATCAATACCAGACATCTGCGCTCTAAGTCCAAGACCCAGAGGAAAAGTAGACAAGGAGTGGTGCTCTCTCTAATTCTACAGGATAAATTTCACAAGATCTGTGTGAAAGTCTCTGCCCTGGTTGGTGCCTACTCCCTATGTGAGGGAACTCTCTCAAAATGTGTGTGCAGGTGGGAACCAGGATGAAGGTGGGCAGTGGTCCTGACAGATATGAAAAATCCTCACGGTTCCACTGGTTTTCCATGCAATTTTTTGTAGTCTTCATAAGACATTTTATCTACCTTGTCAACTGTTACAACAAAAGTAGAGTCCATTTGCTGGTTTTCGTAATTTCTTTTTTTCCTGTTTAAAGGCATTTCCTATTTTAAATCCTCCTCTGCAGAAGTTTATTTCTATCTAAATCATTTGTATCTGAAAATTTATTTGAGTTATTCAGATTTGAGGTGTGTTATTTTATGAAATTTGAACTTTAAATCGTTCCTAAATCAAAGCCAACAACGTGGCAGATTTGGACTTAATTTGATGTGCAAAGACCATTATTATCTAGTTAGCAATCTCCTTTCATTTTTAAGTATTTTTAAAAGATCACTAAGGGAAAAATTCTGCAGTGTTTCAGTCAATGCATGCAAGTCATTAGCTAACACAATGTCTAGCCCTAACTGTGGATAGAATTTTGTCTGTTTAATTAAAAAGTGATGAAGAACAGCCAGAATTTTTTCATGTAGGCATCCTAAGTGGCCCTAGTCTAATTGATTAGTATTTCCTGAGCAGCAGTGGCAGGCTAGCAAACACCACTTTGCAGATGTCAGCTCAGCTCTGGCATCAGTGAAGTCTCTACTACAAACTGACAAAGGACAGTTAAGTACAATAAGCAGATCTTTATTTCAGACCCATTAAAATGCTGGAAATTGCACTGTCAATAAAACCAGCAAAATATATATGAAAAGCAATTATTTCAAAATTTAAATGAAAGTGTACTTGAATCTTCCATGGAAAAATAGCAGTATCAAATTCTTGCAAAATCATCCATTTGTTCAACATGGTCCAACTTAATACTGCAAATTCCTCAATATGCATAACTAAACAGCCTTCTGTGAAGGGAAATTCAAAGTGAAAGACAAAGAAGAGGTGATGAAATAACATAGTACAAACTGAAGGTTATCAGTGCCTTACAATTATAGTTAACTCCGTGGTCAAGTTAACAGGTTTTTACTGTATACAAACTAATGCCCTGTTTCTATTAAAAAGACAGATGTGTGATCCATAGCAATCACTGTCCAGTTCATTTAGATGAGGGAACAAAAACATTCCTGTAGGAACACATTGCAAGACCCAAAGCTGTTGTCCAAGACACTGCTTTGTAAAACAAAACTTGCAGGCAGGGTGAGAATGAACTCCCTGGAAATTCAATGCAAATGCAGTATTTGGAAAGATAAATGGGAGCTGTGAGGTTCTGGCACAAGGAATGATGGAAACCCAAAAGAATTTTAGTTTGCAATAGTCTTAGAAGGCCTGGAATATGCAAACACAGAAACTGCTTCATGTCCAGTAAAAGTAGACTTTCATACATGTTCATACACCTGTCGTACACACGTACAGGACAGTGCCAGAGAAATGCTTGCCTCATCTCAACCCTCCTCTGAAGAAGCCTCAGTGGGGACAATCACTCCAAAGAACAAGAATGCCAAAGGCATTCGTATCCTGAGATGCTGTAACAGTTATACACCTACAAAAAACTTTGAGAACCAGGTGCAAAGCCACGTTTAAGTATACATGCAAAGTCTGCTGTATTGTCATAACATGAAAAATGAGTTTGGCGAAGTGAGCTTATCCTTTATGCTCTTCTAAACACAGGCTTTTTGCTGTGTCTCTTAACAAGCAGCTGGATGTTGCACCAATTCATAATACCCTGAGTATCACCACTTGCAAATTACTTCCAAGGAAATGAGTACTCAGGAATTTGTCGGAGACCTGATTAGATGGTGAAATGAATCAGTGTTAGAACCGCAATAGACTTTGATCAGTTTAAAAATGGCTTGTTTGAACATCTGAAATCATTAGCGAGGTGCAAATGGGAGTGATTTAATATAGTGTTGAGAGCAATTAGATTGGAGTTCATTTTGTGGTGTCTATTGAGAACATTATTTTTATCTGGTTTAGAAACATTATAATACTTGCATAATAGATGAGACACCCATTCTCCTTGAGCATTATTATAGATGCCTTTTTAGTAATGTTCACACATGTGAAAGCAGCAGTAAAAATAGTATTTGCTCTTGATCTTTTTCTGGGAGAAAGCTGAAGATTTCGGTGGATCAAATACTTATTCTGCCTTCCAAGCTCTTTAGACATTTATCCAAAGATCTACTAAAGCAGTCAATGCAGATGGAAATGAAACTTTAAGACCTAGATCTACAAGGTATTTATATTGAATTGCTTTAGAAAAATCCAACTACACATATTAAATAGAATGCAACTTCCCTACAAAATGCCATTAATTTGGAAGCTATGCCTCTAGTTTCTTCCAAAATTTACTGCATTATTTTTAAAGTAAAACGAACAACTTCCAGAAAGATTCAGTTCAGAAAATATAGTGATCAAAGTCCCAGAGTTTTCCATTACTTATCAAATTGATTTCATATTTTCCATGTGAAATTCTGATTATTGCCTCTCTCTCCTCTTCCTAGCAGTTCTGTCTTTGTCTCCAATAACAAAAATTTAAAGCTCTTTCTTATATCACTTTGCAGTAAAAAACAGTTGGGAAATATAGCTGGTCTAATGGTAGCCTGCAGAAAAATATATATATATTGACTGTAATGGTCTGAAAATGAAGATATATAACTCAAGAAGTGACCTACTGACAGACAACAGGCTTTTCAAAGTAACATAGTTTTACATTTACTTCCACTAAAGCAGATCACGTGAAGGGCCAGATTCAAACCAGTTCAAACTCAAGAGGTTACTAGTAAGCCTGGAAGTCTTTACACATGGAATAAAAAGTGCCATTTAGAAACCAGTAGTAGGACTGCCTCCATGTGATTTATGTTCAAAAGCAAAATTGTGCAGAAACAGGCTAGTAAATGGAAGGCTTGTTTAGTTTTTTCCTAGTGRCTGTATTCACCATGAGTCATTTCTAATACACAACACTGATAAATGCATCACTTCAGTCATTCAAGTTGTTTTCCTCATAGTACCTGCATGTGATGTATAGAATTAATTTTATCTTCATTTATATACAAAAATTTGAGGCCTTAAATATGCTGATAAACAGAAATTCTGTGACAGTAAAGGAAGCTACTAAACCAAAACACAAAATTCATATACTCAACTTTTTCATTCCCATCTCTTAAGACTCTTGCTTACTCAGGCACTACTAAGATATTTGTCTCTGTGCTATTCCTAAATAAAAAGCTACAGCTTCCTTCAGGGAAGCATTAGTAGCTCATATCAGTGGCACCAGCATGTTCTGCAGTGGTTCTGGATGGGGATTCATCCCAAATCGAAGGATAATTGCTTGTTTCTCAAAGTCCTATTCCAGGTTCCACAAGTAAGTTTTGCTTTTTTCTAGGGCAGCATTGACATGGGAATCAGCTTTGGCACATTAACCTTCGCTATTTAATGTTGCAAACACTCCTCATCTGCCAAATAATTTATGCCTTTTACTGAAGCTAAATCCTTAGAACAAACATATTAACTATACAGAATCAGTTTCAAATAAAATGACGATTGCTGCCCCAATGCAAAGTTTTCAGCTGGGAGCTTAAATTTTTGTTGCTAGGCAAATCAAAAACTGCTGTTCCCCTCATTAGCACTCCACAGTTATCAAACTATTACTTCTCATTCAAATACTTCCTAAAAACTCACCTTGCTGAAACATGTGATTGTGGGAGACTAAGTCCATGACCTTTAACTAAGCTTCATTCATCCTGCATTTTCAATCAGGTATTTTACAGAAGCCATACAGCATAGTCTTTGTCATATGTTTTATAAAGCACAGAGCGCACTGATATTCAATAAAAGAAATAATAAAAGGTTAAGAAACAGGCTCAAGCTAATGAGAAAAAAGAGGTTGCCCCAGTGTCATAGGAATTTCCAATATTTAGTTTTATTGGTTTTCCCTCCTGCAGGCCATGATGGCATGGAAGATAGAGCAAAGCAAGGTAATTCAGCTCATGAGTTACATCTAGTTCCCATGAGGAAGCTGATAAGAACAAGATTAAGTGGAATCATCCAAAAACATTTGAACTATGAATTATTTTTCTGAAGTAAAATGATTAATTGTGCCTGTGCAAAACACAAAATTGTATATATTTTAAAAATTCTGTAGAAAACCGACCATGTTCAAAAAGTAACAAGAATTACATTTTTTTTTCTGCAAATGGCCAGATGGAAAATAAACAAACAAGCTCTCAATGCAATTTGTCCCTGCTAAAGAGTTTCATTTTTTGGGGGAAGGAAGGGGTTTTGATATTATTTTATTTTAAACAATCAGTCCTTCAAGAACATCAAGTCACTTAAAGCAGAACCATTAAAATAAAATTTAAAAAGAAAGCAAATTAATTTCTGCCTTTGTTGGAAGATGGGTAATTACATAAAACCTAACAACGGTGAAAGCAAGATCATTACAGAGAGAGTTAAATAGAGAGAAGCTCCCATAGGACCTTACTAACAGATGTGGATGGTATATTACACCATTGTTATCAGGCAAAACTATTCTCTTTGCTTGTAAATTAAGTTAATGTGTTAGTATTAATACTTAGGGATTTGAAAAATCATCCAGATTTCAATTACCATCACATTTCTATACATGGTGAGGATCGAGTCCCTTGTGTCACGATGCATCCAGCAGACTATTAGCTACTTAGAAGTGATTTCCCTGTTTATCCAGCTCCACTGCTTGCAGGACAACAGGGCAAGAACGTGGGAGGCAGTGGAGGGTGATGTGGGTGGCGGCATCACAAATTCTGACTGGCCCCTCATTGAGCCCCCATGTAGGCTCCCAACACTACCCATCCACACACCCAACAGGGCTAAAGACAAGCAAAACTAGGGCAGGCCTTAGAGCAGCCCATTCAGAATATCCTTAGAACTGATCTAAACAGACAGTGCACAGCTAAGGGCTGTGGCATGTGCACAAGTGGGGAGAAGCAGCACCCAAGGGCCCCAAGTCTGGCCAAGTCAACAGAGAGGGAATAAAAACATTTCCTCACCTCCCCTGCTGCAGCCTCACAGCTCATTTGTGTTCTCCAGTTTGACCTCCCCATGGGCCTTGCCAGGAGTATCTCTTTGCATGTGGGCAAGGACCCTGAGCCTTTACATCCATCTCTCGCTGCACAGCTTCACAGAGGACGTCCCTGTGCCAGATCCAAGTGATACAAACCAGGGCAGGAGGGTCCTCAGTAGAAAAAGGAGCCTTCCTCCCCCCTCTGCAGCGAGAAACAGGAAACTTGCATAATTAGTTAATTTAGACCCTGTAATGAGCGTTGTTTTATGTTCTGACATTAAAGAATGTAAGAATCATTTGAAACCTGGAAGGCAGATTCACAGTCGGTGCAAACAGCTGACTCCAGTGACATTCAGCTTGTTTATGCAAGCAGCGAATTTGGCCTGCGTGTACTTTTTGCTCAATGCTTCTGTCAGACAATGCAGAACAAACAATATTTGGCTTCATCTCACTCTGGGCAGATCAACTGTTTGCACCCAGGACTTTTTTCTTTGCCTGCCAGTTTGAATTTTCCCCCAGCCCAGGCTTTGATGTACCTTTATAACAGCTGCAAAACACATTTCATGCCAAGGAGCAATTTGCAGGCACAGCACTAGACATTTCAGAGCATTGCTAGTTATTCATACAGTATTTTTTTGGCAGCTTTTCGAAATATAATACCATAGAACTGTCGTCTCTCAGAGTAACAAGTATTTTCATGCATTAGTCTTTTCTGTGAAAATAATTTATAAATTTTTACCACAACAGAGAACTCATCCTAGCAACATAGAAATTTTAAATTCAATAGTTTACTTTTAATACTGCTAATTCTAAAGCAGTCTTAACAAAAGCTATGTTGACATATGTGAAGAAAACATCTCAGGTAACAGAAAAAGTACCTTACATCCCCTACTGCATGCTTTAGCTGACCTACCTTTCCCCAGGGAAAGAATGCATGCCTGATAAATCATATACATACTGTGAAAGAATAGGCTCATCTCTCTGTTCCTACTTTTTCTATGTACAAAATATACATAGAAGTATTTTTAGTTCGGATAATAATTCCCCATAAGAAAAGGTTTCCCCATAAGAAAAGGTTTCTGTTAGGCAGACATCGGTCTTACGTACTTCATTTACTTGAAACTCCTAAAACTAGGCTAGGAACTTGAACTCTGTCATTTACGAGTGACTACACCACAAAGATATGGTAAATAGTATTTGTTACAAAAAAAAAAACAAAAACAAAAACAAATATACCTTGCACTCATACTTTACTATTAGCAAAAAATACAGCTGTTCACATTAGCTTTGCTCAATGAAAAGAGTTTCCATCACAGACTAGCTTCTGGAATACAAGAGGATGACTTGTTCTTAGTTTAGTTGCCTTTTAAGACCCAAATGTCTCTCCTACAAAGTTGTCCAAGGACAGTTTCATCACAGAATTTAGATTCCATTGATATTCAACTACTAGTAATCCATTCCTACAGGCCAACAGCCCCAGGGCACCATTTCTAGCCTTCTATCTTTCCTCAGTTCAGCAGGCACATCTCTGCTTTCTTACTTTGTGTTTCACATCACAGGCAGACTGAGCCATCACCCTGAGCTACATTTTCAATGTAGAAATCAGACATTCAAATCTCATGCTCTGGAAGACATCCATCCCTGCTCACCAAACCCTCCTCATCTCATTCACCTTGTCAAGAACTCATCTCATCAGACTTAAAGGCATCCTGATATTCTGGCTTTTAGGAAAGTACTAATTCATCCCCGGGATTTGGGCTGCAGGCACTTCCAGGAAAACCTTCAGAGAAGAGCCACCTGCAGCAAGTTTCAGCTCACCAGCATTGGTCCCCTCTGTCATGGAAGGCAGGTCAGCCCTGCTTTGTGCAGGAAGGAGTGTCCTTCTCCCATCTGCTCCAGGCCCAGAACCTCTCTGGGAAAGAGAGAAAAGGATAACTGCTGTCAATTCACCACTCTGCTCCTGTCTCCTCACGCACCGTCCCCAGCTGCCGGGCAATTTGATGTTTAGTTGGCGGCAAGCATCCTGTTCTCTCAGAGAAAGTAAACTAATTGCCTTCATTATTACTCTTGTTTCTCATCCCATTTCTGCTTTGTGCCACTTGGCTCTTTTGATCATTCATCTTAAATATGAGCAGACTTCAATCCATTTAGATTTATCAGTGTTGTATTCTAAAGGTTATTACTATTCTCAGAAAGCAAGTTTTCTCATCGTTTGATAGCGTTTGGATAAGTAAGGAGTCAGTGCCTCCCTTTGCACCTTATTTACTTTTCACCTCCCTCCACATATCAGTTAATAAAAAAATATGGATGCAAAGTATAAGAAAATCTTATGAGATAAGAACTACTGCACAAACATACAGAGAAGTTAAACACCATCACCTAGAAAATCAATAGCAAAGTCAGGAAAAGATCCAATCTCTTGATCCAAATCCAACCGTCTTAAAAAAGTACTTTATTTCTAACATCACATTGGTTTCATTTATGACATATTTCTCATTTCAGTTGCTTGAAACACTTTCAACAGGGAAAGAAAAAATAAGTGATGAGCTCTCCTTTATTTTCCCGATTTAGTTTTAAATTAAAAAGAACCTAGCATCATCCCTAAATTCTATATTTCAAAATTTAAGTTTGATTAAAAAAGATCAAATGTACAGCAGAAATTGTGGATTTTATTGTTTAAAATGAGGAAATTTTTATTAAAAAAAGGAAAATATCTGCAAACATTTCTCAACTGTAACTTGCTAGACATAGATACAAAATACAAGTATTTTAATCCAATTTGGTTGACAGAATATTAAGTACAGAAGAACAATATTCAGACCCTAAAAACTGATTTTTCAGGATTTTCTAAAATTTAAAACTTTACTTAGAAGTATTTTTGGCTAACTATTTAGTAGGCGAAAGAGATACACATACCCAAAATGATCAGAGCAGGTAGCACAGCAACTAGGTAGCTTTCAAGTTGTCATTTAAGAGACCCAGATAGCAAAAAAAATACAGCCAGCAAGGCAGCTGGATGCACAATTTATTTCCAGTCTCTTTTCTTATAATAAAGACTACTTTTCTGTCATAGCAGCAACATTCATTATATCTGGAGCAGTGAAACAATGAAAACATCATCACACTGTAATTGGCCTGAGGGATGCTGGCATGTCAGTTCTTTCAATCAGAGGAAGATTGTGGCTCATTCCTCCAGTGATCCCCAACCAGAAACAGCTCTGCAGCTGAGAGCTCCTACACCTTTGTTACAGCTATTAGTCTGTCCCGCCAGGGTTAGATATCCTAAAATGGAGTAAGCAAACTCAAAACTAACAATCAGTCATCCCTACTGAATTCCACTCTGGCTTGTAACAAATTGTGGGATTTATGAGCAATTACAATTAGAACATTTGGTGATGAAACTGTTATCGGGAGGCACCATAGAAAGAAAACCAGCAGCGTAATTCGTTTTCTCACTAAAGATACATTGTTGATCAGTATTTTTCAAATCAAGGCCTTCTACCCTTGTATCTTGTAAAAGACAGAGGACATTTCTCTAACCTCATTAAGTTCACAACAAAGACCAGGAGGAATCCTGTCTTCAGTTTTCAAAAGATGACATATGGCGTGTTCCACAGGATTGTCAGAACTAATCTCTGAAATCTTCACCTTAAATTGGCTGACAACTGTGCTAAGCTATTTTTGTATTAACCCTTAGGAATACAGATTGCCAGCAAATAGTAAAACTAGTAACCTTTGCAATTCCTTTTTGCTGTTGATCTGAAAGGCTCAAAGCAGTATACATGTGCCAGCCTTCAAAACATCCGGTAGGAGAGATACTAAAGCCACTTTAAAGATAGAAGCATTGAGTAACAAATAGAATAAATAGATGGCAAGAGAAGATTGCAACTCAAGGACAGAGATAATTTCCCAAGTCCTAGCTCACAGCTACAGACAGTCTTGCCATTAAAGTAAGTATTTCCTAAGTGTTTGCCAGACCCACTACAATATCAGCATCAGCCAGTTTGAAAACTTCTGAAAACTGACATTTTTACATTCACAGAAAACCACACACACAAGGCACTCACTCCAGTTCTGCTGTTCTTGTCACGACTCAGGAAAATACTAATTCCAACACTTCCATTAACGTACATCAAGAATTTGATGAAGCCTGGGAAACCTCTGCCTAAATAGAGAATTAAATTTCTATTCTCCTGAGCAAGGACCTAAAGCGAGATGCTCAAAAATATTAAGTAATTGGTTTCCCCTCTCCAGCAAATCTATAAAACATCATTCTGCACTTCACAGATCCCATGAAGAAAGCTGATTAAACACTAACATAGTCAGTTATTACGGCCAGAAATCATGTAGAACAGGACTTTAGCAAAAGGAAAGTTTTTTCCATTAAGTACAGTCAGCAGGTACAACTTCTCCCTCCATCATTTCAGAAGGTCTCTTCTAGCTTTTGCTGAAGGCTGTTTCTAGCATTACTCTGTACAGCATGTGAGGCTATCTAAAAAGATCAATAAGATCAGTGAACACTAGCAAAATCTGTTTTAACAACACATCCAGACTTATATTTCTCAGAAACTAGACAATATAGGCATTCTTTGGCTTAGCAGTAGAGAGGAGGAAAGCTCACATCTCTAGAAATCATTTCCCTTTGATCATTTCTTGATCAGACACAAGAGTTTCCCTCAACTCCATCTAGAGAAATTGCCTTAACCCTTCCTAGATTTTCTTCACACTAAGGCATATCGCAACATACTACTGCTCCTAGGTGAGGTATTTTTCTCATAAAACATTTGACTTGAGGAAGAGAAAAGCCTTTTTGGAAGCAAGGAATATCTATTGTCCCCAAGATATTTTTGTGTTAGATTCCTACACATTTTTATCTCTAAACCTTGCTCCTCACAGCTTCTTCCCAGCTGTATTTCCATAAACAGCTACAAGCCATACTTATTTTTGATCTGCATGTTCATTGTGCTTGACTGTAGCGTTAGAAATCACAGCCCATCTGGGTATGTCTTTTTTCTTTATCTGACTACTGTTTACAAGAACTTGCCTCTGCATACTCCCCAAGCTGTGAATGTGGTTATTCAATCATGATACATAAAGATCATTTCAGAGATAATCTCAGATCCCACAAAATGTATAGGCAAAAAGATAGGCACTCCTTTCATGAACAACAACAAAAAAATTTTCAGCGGGTTTCGTTCAGGCAACAACATCAACTTACGCACAGTCTTTGGGAGACATCACTCAGATTCTCTGGGAATAGAGTCATCAGAGCCGGAGACTCTCTGGCATGCTCCAAACATTAAGCTTGCAAGCTCCTCTAGGCAGAGAGAAAGAAACAAAGAAAGCATTCAAGTCCCTTTTATATCACATACACATAATACACAAGAGAAGGAGCAAAAATAACACCAGTATAAACCCTTCGTCTAGCAGCTCATCACCTCCATGGGAACTGCTATAGCAAAGATTCCGTGTCAGCTTCATATTGATCAGATGAAAATCAGTTAGCCATTTTCTTCTCACAAAGATTCTTGTCGTGAAACTGCAAGCGTCCTTGTGATATGGAAGTTTCTTGTTCGATAACAGAAGAGATGCTTTGACTTCAACAGTCCTGAAAATGAGGCCACTAACTGCATTGTGCTGTAGTCTATTTTCAAACTCACTGTATTCAAAGGAATTATAAATGTCTATCTACTATTCAAAATTTTATCTGTTGATTTTATGAGTGGGGGTTTTTTGCAGCTGTACAGTCATAATAACATAGGCATGCCTAGATTTTTGCAAACTTTATTTCAATTATTCCCTAAAAATTAACAGTGATCTTTTGCAGTAGGCCAGTATAAGTTCAGAACCTGTAGACTCTCTTACAGCACTCTGAGAGGCATTCTCAAAAGAAATAGAGACATTACTGCAGAAATTCACACCATCAGAACACGTGAAGTGTTCCACCTGAGAATACTATAAGGTTGTCAGATCAGTCACAGTGGGCCTATAATGAATAGCATTGTACTGACAAGCATATGCATGTGAAGATATATTGAAAATTATTTATATGCATAAAACAATTTTATCTTGCATAGTATTCATACCATATAAATTAATATGTAGTATAAATAATTCTCTCGTACAATGATAATGGTTTCCAGTTAGACCTCATATACAGTGAAAGCTTATGCATTTGCCAAACCATGTATCAGAACATACGACACCGTATCCGTGAAGCATCGGCAGCTGGCAGGCCCTAGGTTTGCAAACATCTAGAAATACAAGTTTGTTTTACACCAGTTATATTGGCAAAAGTGTTTTGCTTTTAAACTGAAGCCTTGACCTTTCCAGGGCAACACAACTTTCTACTGTGGGTTGCCATTTCCAAATATAGGCAGAAATTGTCCTTTCTGCAGCAGGTTCACAGGGAGGCATTTCAGTTCATTTTCAAGTGAAATGCAAATCTATTTTCCTAAGCAAAGCAGTGAAATGCTAAGGGTAGGGGAAATGGTTACTGCTGCCCTTTAGTAAGATGATACCTGTTATGTGAAGATACATGGCTGGCCAGGGTCTAAGTGTCCCAAAACACGTTTGTGAAAGGCTCCAAAAATCATAAAGAGTGATAAGATACTGTTTCAGCAGCATCTGTAGGTCCTAGCTCACACCACCTTTCCTGCTGCTTTCAGTGGTCCAATTGGTTTTACACTGCAAGACTTGTGACCACACTCTAGTAGGTTCAGAGTCCCCAGGCATATCCAGCCCTGTCTCTTTAGGTGGGGAAGCAGCTCTGTAAAACAAGAGAGTATGCACTCCTGTGTGAACTCATAACTGCTGGAAACACACACAGCCCAGCACCAGGGGACACTCATCCCTCTCTCATCATATTTCTACACTTCAGTGTTTTCTCAAAATGTTCATCTTCATGACAATAACACATTTAGAATTTTCCTAGATGACTACGGAAGAGCAGGACCCCACACACATCTGCTGCTTTCTCTTGATTCAGCAGAACTTTAATAAATCCTATCATTTAAATAATCATGACATTAACATGAACAGTTGCCACCACTGTGTTGCTTCTCCTACTTGTACCTCCATCAGGTCTTTTTAACACATAGCATCTCTGAGATGAAGACTAATTATTGCTTTGTGTTTGCACTCCAACATGATTGAGCCCTACTTACAAGCATTTAAAATAATAATTGCATACTTGTATAAATTGCCACAGAGACAATTCAGGCACAACTACTTTCCTTCAGTGCATGCAAAAAAAATCCTCACTTTACTGTCATTCGGAAAACAAGATACAGCATTGAGGACAATACAAATCGGCAATGGATATATAGAGATAGATATACTCTTCATGCCTAAGTCTGTTCCTATCTGAACCAACTCTCTAGTGAATAGAGAAAACAATTAAATAAAGCTCATGGAGGCATCCTTGAAATTTGGCTTGAAAATTAAATAATAAAAATTGTGTGGAATTTATTTTCCACTATTTGGGGCTTAATTAGCTCAACATTTGCAAGATATAACATCATTTATTCTAAACTAGACACTAATCTGATCTGGCCTCAAGTATCACAGACACAACCATTTCCATGGTGTTTTTCTAGGGGAGCAGATTTTTGCCTGTAAAATAAGTAAAAGTGTTAGTAGCTCCAGGTTTACCCAATACATCATATCAGAGACAGAATACATTAATGTGACACGAGCTTTCCAGTGAGTTCATGATAGAAACACTTCAGAGTTCATGCATCAGTGTGTCAAATTCCTTTCTAGTAGTATCAACAACATTCACTGTTCTTTCCATCAGACTATGAAGAGTTGTGCTGGGTTAGTCCAGGATTCTCGTAAAGCAAAGAACCTGAGAAAAAGTGGATATTTCGATCTATGTAAATATTAAACTACAGAAAATTATGATGAGACAGTTAAGCTGATACAGGTTATTACATTAACCTGCCTCAACAACTCATGAGGAAGGAAAGCTGAGCCATGAAAATCAGCTGTAATTGTTTAATGTGGATGAAAACCAACAATTTAGAACTGATCACGTAACTCACAGTGAGTGTGCAGTGTTAATGTGCAACACCTATAGGAGTCAAAAAAGGCAAAATATCTATTTTTTGATCAAGCAATTGTTTAGAGAGATGGAGTTTAAACCAGAATTTAGCATCTTAAAAACTCCAACTCACAGTTTGAACAGCTTAACGTGTTATTGTGTTAAATATCCCAGTATTTTCAGAGAAGAATAGTATATTTGCTGAATTTCCTGGGATGTTATTAAGACATTATAATTGCATGGGAAAACATAATTGTGCCCGCTTGTATGCATTAGTAACATCATCATATGACAGATCTTGCAAATGCCACATACTTCTTTGCCACCTTAGTTTTCAGTTTATGAAACTTTTCATGGAATTTAGTTAACTCTGGGAATAAGTCCATAATGAGTAGCACAAATGTGACAGATAAGAGGCAGCAAAGGGAGAGGCACCGTAGGCCAGCCCTCCATGCCTACTGCTCATGAGCGCTGCTTGCCCATGATACCCTCCAACACCGCTCACAGGCAGAGGAAATTAAAAAGTTGAATTTAAGCTGAAGGGAAGAACAAAGTACAATATGCCTGCAGCACATGACTCATTCAATATCACTACCCCCAGGCCAGCAATGTCGGGGAACATTGCTACAGGCAGTGTTTAATGCCATCTTTAATATGTTTAGCATAAGCTTTTTTTTTTTTAATTGGCTATACTCAGTGAGGTTTTTTTTTTTAATTAACAATAATGGAGCACAGTCTCCAGAACTCCAAAGACTCTTTCCAAATAAAAAGTAGCTCTAGTGACAGTCTCTGAGCTTTTCTAACACACTGAAATAAGGTAACTCCAGTGTCATTTGAAAGTGACACTGGCTGCAGAATCTTGCTCCGTCCACCCCTCAAAAGGAAGCTACTGAAAATCTTCAGGTAATTTTGTTCCCCATTCAGAATCACATGACTAAACAACACTTAGATTAAGTCAAACCTAAAAGTTATGGATTCTCTCTGATTTTCAACAAGCTAATTTTGAGGTGTCACATGGATAAACAGAGTACCTGAGAGTCTGGCTGGGTACAGCACTGAAGCCGATTCCGTTCCTTCTCAAAAATAATTTTAAAAATATAAGATTTTCAATTTAGACAATATAGTTTAATTTCACAAAAATTGTATGTCAAACAGAAGCTGGACAGAAGAAAGAAGAAGGAAAAAAACAACACCACGCCACAACAACAAATTTCAGGAAGAGTCCAATGTGTAGGTCAGGAAATAGGTTTATTTGCTCCCTTCCTGCACCCACCAGAGTATTTATACTCTTGACACAGCGTGACAGAGCAGTACCCTAATAAGTAGGATAGAATTGCTTTAAAATATATTTCAGTACTGAGTAGGTATGACTAGGACACAAAGTCATCACAAGTGGTGGTATCCAAATTCTCTACAGGAGAAGGGAGTCTTCAAAGGTGATTGCTTGACTTTCATAGGAGGTTAAAGAATACATCAGACCCCCTTCCTACACAGATATTCTGTTCTACCTATTACTCTTTGTTTGCTTATCATAACTGATAAAAACTTTCAAAGAACTTCAGGTTAAACAGCATTCCCAGTTGTAGAAGTAACATTGGACATATTGGGATTAAGGCAATGAATACAGGCTTGTAGTCCCCAAAATTTTCAAAGATAGTACCTAGAAATCAGGAGAATGTGTGTAAGCAGATTCTCATATACAGACATATGCACACAAGAGGGTGAAGGTGATACCTAACACACCACATGACCTTCAGAAGTAATAGGATTTGGCCCTTAAAAGAAAGAAAAAAATTCTGAAAAAAAAGGTGTGATATTGAAAATACAATACCAAGCTACAACTGTGGAAGCTGCTCTTGATAACTCTTATATTCTCTTCTCTGTGTGCGTGACCTGTATAGTCTCTCCAGAGACACTCCCCTCCTTGGGGGTGTGAGTTGTTCCCCAGACTGTACAGACACCCCTGCTCTGTGTGACCAACCACGTGTGCTGCTTCAGGAGCTTCATTTGAGACACAGACCCAGAGAAACCAGAGGTGACTGTGCTAGGTAAGCTGCTTTTGGGGCTTTCACCAGGCTGCTTTTAATAGCCCCTGCTTTTACCTTCCCCATTCCAACAACCATCACACAAGCGGAAGAATGTAAAAGGAGAAAAGGCCTGAAGCCTAGAAAAGAAAAATTAACAAAATAGCAAATCTATATCTGCAGTAAAGCAGGAAGAGCCTCATTACCAGAAAGGGAGGAGCCTGAGACAGGTTTAGCCATCCTTGATATTAGGAAGGATAGGTTTCTTGGCTAAAATTCTTCCACTCCAAATACTATGAATAAATATTGTATTTTAAGAATCTGTTCAGATGAAGTGCATGAAAATTATTTTTGTAATCAGATCCTGAAATGTTTGGGTTTTTTTTTCCACGTTGATTCAAGAACTAGTATAAGCCTCTTCAAGTAAAACATCAAGTATTCACAACTCAGCAGACATTAGAAAAGCAAAAAAACTACCAAAATACAACCAAATTGGTATTGAACTACATCAAGAGAGGCTTAAAAATCTATTTTGGCATGAGACGGAAACAGTTTTAGCATTTTGAACAAACTTTAAAATCCCATTCTTGTGATGTTTGCAGAAAAAAAACCACTAACTATTCCCTTCAGCCAGAGTCTGCTCTGATAAGAATTTTATGATACTAAGCATGATTTAAAATGGAATAGTCTTTTTTTCCCCCCATATAATTTGTTGTTTCTCCCCATTCTCTCTCTATCCCATAAGTTCATTTTTTAGAGATAGTTTTCCCTTGAATTGGATTTTAAATACTCATCATTACAATTCTGTTGTGAGACTGCAAGCACAAATGTCCCTCTCAGTCAGGAAAAATGTATTGTGACAAGTAAAATTTTAAGTTATTTAGTTTTCAGGTAGCATCTTTGCTTAGGTTTTAAAAAAAACTACCAAAAAATCCACCAACGCTAAACAAAAATTCCATAACTCCTGAAAATCCAGCCTATAAATGGATCTACTTTGCTAAGGATCTCCAATCCCCTGTTGACACAATAATCCTTCATGATCCTTCAGCTTCCAACATGTGCCACCTATCCAATCTCAACTTTGCCATTTTTAATCATTAATAATGTTCTAGTAAGAATCATTCTTTGACAATAGATGAATGATGCATCTGCATGGATTTTGAAGTAAAAGGTTGAATCTTTATTAGCTGCAAGGGGATCCTCCTCTCCCAAAAACCTGGCACCTTACTGGACTTAGGCTGAGGTAAATGACCTCTTTCATCAGTCAAGGAACCAGTTAGCACTTTTAAAGCAAACCCCTTGGCTCCTCTTCCTCTTATGAGGATAAGAATAAATCAGCTATCCCCTAAGACTCTCTTCATTATTTACCCATGGAAGCTGGTCTTCTCGGCTTTACCTTCCTTAAAAAAGTCGTAAATTGATATGTCCCTGTAATATGACAAATCCTAGTTGCACTTCCCTTTAAAACAAAACTGTCCCTCAAAAGGCATGTGATTACACAAGCACCTGTTCCCTTTTCTTCCATTGTGAAAAACATTTCAGGCCAAAAATACACGGGCAAACCAGGCATTGGGGTCTAGGCAATATCTCCATTGTATGGGAGGAGGACAGGCAATGCTAGCAGAGCCACTGTCTGATTCTCAGGAGTGCCTTAAACACAGAAAAGACTTGTCGTATTGCCAGCGGCTGCAGGAAAAAGACCAGACCCTCTCCTCCTTCAAAATATAAGGAGAGTTATGTCACATAAGCAGCACATTTTAAGGGCAAGGCTATAAGGTAACTTTAGCTAGGGACACATTTTAGGTACTCCAGCAGTGATGAAACGTTACAATTCATAACTAAGCAATGTTCCAGCATGCAAACTCCATTGAAACACTTTTTAATTCCAAAACATTTATCTTGGTTCCAATCAACCCTCATTAATGCATGGGGGGTTCAGCATTTACATCATTTTTCAGCATTTACTGTGTTGTAATATTCCCTTTTAATAGCTGGATTTGAGATGCACTGTAGACTATATATTTTTCTTCAGATAATCTTTTGGAAACTACTCAACTTCAAATTATTTTTTCTGCCTGTCAGGGCTCTTTGTAGGTCTAAAATCATCGTACCTATAAATCATTCTATTGCACTGTTATGCAATCACAGACTTCTCACACCTCTCTTTCCTCTGCAGGTCATACACATATAGTGTTACAACCATTCCCTAAAATGGCTTGTGCTTCTGTTAAAATGTGTTTTCCATAGAGAAAAGCCCCAAATTGAGAATAATAAAAAAAACCACCCTCTGAAAACTGACTTATCTCTATTGATTAAAAGGCAAAATATTTGAGCAAATACTTACTACTAAGCTGTCTCCAGGTTTTCTCAGTGAAACTACAGCAGCCCCACCAGGCGGCCAGCTTTAGCTTCTGCAAACACCCCTCCACAGGTTTTTCCCTGACGGGCTCTGCAGCAGCACAGCAGCTCACCTGGGTGGGCAGTCACCAGCACGGCACATTGGTTTCAAGAGGGCAGGCAAATCGTTTCAATCACTATGTTTGAGTAGTAAAACACCGAAATTATATTGCTGAAGGAAAATGAGGGGAACATTGATATAAAGGTCAAAGCGCACAAACTGACATCTCAGGGAGAACCTAAGACAATTTCACTTAATGCTGTGTTAATAAGGGTGGAATAGATACCAATACTGTTTGCAGCTCACATAAATAAAATTGTCCCTAATACTTGGTAAAGTGGTGGGTGTTAAGATTTCACTTGTGCTTTCTCCAGGAGAAAATGCAAAGTCAAAAACCTTTTGTATGATAGCTTCATAGAACACTGTCAAAAACCTTTTGTACCATAGCTTCATAAAACAGTCAAAAACCTTTTGTAAGATAGCTTCATTAACATTAAAAACATGTAAAAGTATGACATTCCTCTTGTACAGGGAACAGCTACAAAGGTAGTAACCCTCACCTCCTGAACGTCACTTTATGTTACTTGATAGCAAACCCCTGTGGAAAGCACATTAAACAATATTAGCATAGAGCTTCCTGCTTCACAGAGAACAGAATCTCCTCATGGTGACTAGAGCAAGCTATAAGAAAAATTATGTCACAAAAGGTGACCTCTGAATAGTTTTATAGAGAGGTGATAATATAAATCTATTCTCCTAAAATAGAACAGCACAAGAATTGCAGTCACTACCTAAGGAGGATTAGTTCAATTCTCCTATAGCAAGGAGGAAGTATTTTGTTTGAATTTAAGAAACTACAAATTAAGAAACATGATTACTTTAGGAAAAATTCAGTTTTGTATGACCTCTCCCATTGACAACAGGGTATGAGTAATCTATAGAAACACCAGTCTTGTCATATCAAGCAGTGCATAGCAGCATTAATGCCGAGGACCTTCAAGACTCCCTAATGATAAATGGTTGCATTGCGGTAGCACTAGTTAGCATGCAGAGTGCCAAAATCCCTCGAGAGTCAAAATACTTCCAAAAATATATATCGCCAATTTTGGAAAGTTTTGGAAAGTAAACACAACAGACTTCCTACAAACAAATTGAGCAATTGAAGGCAGTCTTCAATTTTATTCAGTAATCGAGTTGATTTATTTTTTTAGAAGCAGTGAGAGTACAAATTCATACAAGTTTTAGTCAATAAAATGCTGCTTTTATAGTCTATAGAAATGCTAAACTTATAAGCTTTGAGATTTATACATAAATAAAGATGAAGCTCAGAAATAGGCACAGCATCCTTTCATTCCTGTTTAAAAATATTTAAGAGTGTTTGAGCCAAGCTGAATGATGGATTTTTCATAAATTCAAGTATTCATATTTTCCTGAAAGTTTTACATTAGAATTTTTAGTTATTTATATATCCTTTTGCTTTTCACAGTTAAAAAAAAAAACACCTCATCAGTATGGTTCTCCTAATTTTTCCTTTAACGAACGAGCTTAAGGAATGTTGGGAGCAACAGTCCCCTCCAGCATCTCCAACCCAGGACTCAGTCCTGGTCGCTGGGGCCCAGCCTAGTGAATGGGGACCCATGTCTTTGCCCAGCCCGAGGGATGGGGCGGCTTCTTTTCCAACTGCAGGTTCAACAACTGGCAAAGCTGCACATATGTCCAGAGACACAGAGGACACTGACACGGCTGGGCACACAGGCTGCCAAAGACGAGGTTCTGCCTGCAACACTTACAGAGMTCATAAAACACGAGCCAGACAGTCAAGTGCCTTCCTCCTCTTCAGCTGGCAGAGACAGGAGGTCACTGGTGAGAGCACATACACACACCTTCGTGCATCCCCCAAGCACCAGCACAGCTCCTCTGTCCACTCAACACCCCTACCTAGACCCTGGACCCTCCTGCCCTCTCCACGGGTTCCCTTCTGGCCGGCTGGTCCTGCGTGGGGTTTGCAATTAACACCCCCGTGCACACTTGATCTGGAGGGGGACACTCGCCCCGGCAGCAGAGGCCGGCGCCAGGCACAGAGGCTCTGAGCCGCCCTCCCCACCAGCTGCGGGCTCTGAGCCGCCTCTCGCCTCACTCGCTGCTCCCGCCACAGCGCTGGGGACGAGACCTCCCCGTCCGCTCCCGTGGGTGGCACCGGCTCCAGTGGGTGACATCACAGGCCAGGGATGCCTACACCCCCAGTCTGACTCCAGCTGCCCCAAATCCATTCACACTGCGTCCCAGCAGCTGGCACCTGGCCTTTGCAGCACTCACACACAGTGACATTGCAGAGAGAGATCTTTAAAGACAGGATCTAATCAGAAGATCAGACAAACTGGTGGTCAGCCTAGGGTTCAGTCAGGCAAACGTACCGACCAGTTCCGTTTTACAAGTGACCAACCCCTTTCTAAACCCTTTCTGTCTATATCCACGTTGTTCCTCCTTGACTGCCTTCTCCCGCACATTCCCCCATCAGTTTGGGCAGTACCACCGATCCCCTGCAACATCCTGGGCCCTCAGGTCTACAACCTTATCAGTTGCAAAGTGCCATTTTGTTTGCAGATAGCTCATTATTTTCTGTCTGCTTCTTGGTTTTGTCCCTTTTTGTTTGTCTGCCAGGTCTGTCTCTGTATTTCAGTTATTGCCTCCCCCTTCTCCTTTTCATCACATTTGACAAGGTCCTTGACCAGGTAATCTTACAGAAATAAGTGTTCCCGTGTTCCCCCTTGCTATCAGTTAGTTTGACATACCCCTACGTACTCCCACGTAGCCTTACAAACTGCTGATTGAAGCGAGATCAAGTAAAGAATACACTTCAGAAGTATCCATGGATAAATTGCCATGGGAGCCTTCCATCCTCTATTCTTGCTTCTGGTGTGCTCAGGCAAGGACTGCATTCACACTTGTATAGAGAATTTATATTGCCTGCATTTACATCTCCATTTTACTTCAAGGAATCCTCCAGGAAGGAAAGCTATAGTCAGCATGAGTAAAGGGTCCTTTCAACTCAAAATACAAAGCAGATTATACTGCAACAAGCCAATCAGAGAAAAGAAAAGAAAAGAAAAGAAAAGAAAAGAAAAGAAAAGAAAAGAAAAGGAAAGAAAAGGAAAGAAAAGGAAAGAAAAGGAAAGAAAAGGAAAGAAAAGAAGAGAAAAGAAGAGAAAAGAAGAGAAAAGAAGAGAAAAGAAGAGAAAAGAAGAGAAAAGAAGAGAAAAGAAGAGAAAAGAAGAGAAAAGGAAAGGAAA